>QLSR01000077.1:1142684-1342993 GCA_031780015.1 Citrullus colocynthis
AAAAAAAAAAAAAAAAAAAAAAAAAAAAAAAAAAGTACCCCCAACCCTATTATTCGATAGCAATCATGAAAAACCAAAAACAACAAGAAAAAAATCCCCCCAGCTACAAGACCCCCAGTTACCCATAAACAAAATTCACTACACACTAGAATAAACCCCCGAAAACCTTAAACCCAAACAAGTAATCAAACAAACAGCAAAGCAATATAAGGAAAATAAAACAAAGAAAAGGGTGGATCACCAAGGAGTGAAAAAACAGTTCGAGGTTACACGAAATGTTCAATCCTTCCCTTCCGAGTTCTATATTATGAAGCCCAGTTAAACAACAGCAAAGAACGAGGAATGACAGAGTAATCCAGTGATAGCGGAATCTGCAGTTAACCGGAAGAGAGAGAGAGAGAGAGAGAGAGAGCTGGGTTTGTAATGAAAATGGCGAAGGAAAAGGAGGCAGCCGAGAAGTAGCGAGGTCCTGCTTGTGCTGCTTTGCTTCTCTGCTATTCTCTCTCTCTCCGTAAAGGCGTAGGATGATTCTACATGGCTGTGTTCTCTTCGTCGGCCGATAATTTTGCAATTCAACCCCCATTTAAGGCATTAGAATGGTTGCTTCGCGAGATCTGGCGTGGAGGACGACGACCCGAGACCGGAGACAGCAGGAGCTGATGCGGAGGGCCACCACTGGAGACAGCCGGCAACCGGAGCAGGGGGGAGGATGACGGCCGAAGACAGAGTTTCCCTTCGAGGTCTTCTTGTGCAAGGAGGGAGAGCGGCAGTGTGCGAGGGTTTTTCCAACTAGTGTAATTAAATCGATATGGATTATTTTATATTATTTTATATCATTTCTGAGATGTTATATTTATTAATAAAATAAAATAAATTTATATAATTTTATATTACTAAATAAAACTTGTGGAACAAACAATTAAATTTATATTATTTTATTTAATGACATTTAAAAAATGTTATACATTGATGACTTTTAGAAAGTGTCTTAAATTGATGACATTCAAAAATAGTATATTTTTTTTAGAAAAAACACAGACTAAATTTATGATTTATTAAAAATACAAATAAAATTAAACAATTGAACGTACAATTTATTTTAACCTGGTTTTTCTTTAAGTTGAGCGGAGGCGAGCCCACTAGCCCACACCTCATATTCTCTTTTTCAATTAAAACAAATTTAATTTGTGGTTGTGCCCCCTTGGCCCTCTACTCTAGTTCTCTCTCATCTGTCTGAGTCCCCAAACAAAATGAAACTAACCTAACCAACCATCGGTTGGTCGAATACCACACACATGAAACTGGAAGGCAATTCTAGGGTCGATTTTCTTCGGAAACTGGCACTTAACCACCAATGTACAACCCTAATGAAAATGGTGGAAATGTCCATGGAACTAAAATAAAAGTTATTTCTGGCTTAATTAAACAATAATTCATTATTTTTTACCATTATATATAAAAACTAAAACAATACTCATATGTATAATCTTCATATGTAAATGTGAAATGTCTACGCCAACAAAAATTTTGGAAAAATAAATATGAGAATTAATGAAAAGTATTCAAATTATTAAATGAAACTTCAATGGTAACAGTAGCCACCTAATTTTGTCGGACCTCTTTTAATTAATTTGAATTAATATGTAAATTTGCATATTTTTTTAAATGTTTATTTGCTAATTAAATCACATTTTCATCATACTTTCATTTGTGAACATTTGGTGATTTTGTGTATTTTAATTAAATTAACTAAATTGGTTGGAAAAAAAAAAAAACAAAAAAAGCAAAGTTTTGAATTGGGATTTGGTTGACAAAAGACCCCAACCCATTTTGAGCCTAACTCAAGTTTTGCAAAATTTCAAAATTGAAATAAAATCCATTAAAAAGAAAATAGATAATCATAGAAATGGTTTTGGCCTTTATAATCCCATATTCACTCCCAACAAACCCTAACCACTTTCATTAACCCTCATTTTCTCTTAAACAAAAAAAAAAATTTTTAGCCTCGACACCCATTCTTTTTTTCTCTTTTCTCATCAAAATCCAATCCTTCTTACTCAGCAAAACACTTCCAACATTTGTTTTAGTCAAGAAAATTAAAAGTAAAAAAGTTACAATTCTACGTATATTTCAAAATCAAGAGTGAATCGATTTAGATTCTTTGTTAAGATTAGATTTTAAAATTGTCCATCAATTAATCCAACATTGGAAGAAATTATAGGAATTGAAGGCATGATTTTTCAATATAATCTTAATTAAAAAATTCAACTAAGAAATGTTGAATAGAAAATGTGTCAACCTAAAATAAAATTTTAGACAATCGCTTACCAAAGTGGTATATAAAATCTTAAAAAAAGAAAAAAATAGTATGATACAATAATCAACCAAAAACAATTAGTCATCTATTTATAAATTTGGAAAATATTTTATCAGTTCAGATATTAATTTTTTCAAAAAGAAAAAATAAACCACTCATTGTTTAAATATAAAAAAAAATATATCCTAAAAGTATATATTAAATATATAGCTAACCTTTACAATACGACTGAAAAATAAAAAATAAAAAAAAAACAATTCATAATTTTAATAAAAATTGAAAGAAAGAAGAAGTTAGAGTCACATGTATTTCTCAACCAATTCAGTCAACACAGGATAAACCTCATCATAATTTTATTTAAAATAATAAAAAAAATAAATCCTAATTAACCATCCTAAATTAAGAAGAAAAGGTTATAAACATACCTGAAAAAGTGATCATACAGTTGATAGGGCTCATCTATATAAGAAGCCAATCAAAAATTTCATCATATCACTCAAAAACCCCACTAAACTACTTTGAATTTCCTCACAATGGGTTTCAACAAATTTGTTCTAGTTCATCTTGTTTTGATTCCTCTAATTTTAGGATTGTGTAAGAGCTTTGAATTTGAAGGAAAAGAGTTGGAATCAAAAGAAAGTCTATGGAAACTCTACAGGAAATGGAGTATTCACCATAACATCTCAAGAACACCAATGGAGAGGTTTAATCGATTCAAAGTGTTTGAAGAGAATGCGAAGCATGTGCACAAAGTGAATCAATTGAACAAATCCTACAAGTTGAAGTTGAATAGATTTGGTGATATGTCAAATTCTGAGTTTGGAAACTTATATGCTAACTCGAATATTAACTACTATAGAAACTTAAAGAAAACACGAAAGGCTGGTGGCGGTGGCGAAGGATTCATGTATGAGCAAGTCTTGAATCTTCCACCTTCTATTGATTGGAGAGCTATGGGAGCTGTCACAGGTGTGAAGTCCCAAGACTTGGGTGCTATAGGATGTGGTAATTGACCATAATTAATGCTTAATTTTGATTAATATATATGTAATATTTGGTGTTGAATGTGTTTTTTTTTTTTTAATTATTAATTAATTATGAAAAAAAGAAAAAAAATGAATGTGTGTTTTTGTAGGATGTTGTTGGGCATTTTCAGCCATAGGTGCAGTGGAAGGAATAAACCAAATAAGAACAAAGCAATTAGTATCTCTGTCAGAACAAGAGCTGGTGGATTGTGATCAAATGGATGGAGGTTGTGGTGGAGGATACATGGAAACTGCTTTTGATTTCATAAGGCAAAATGGTGGAATTACAACTGAGGCTAATTATCCTTACAACGCTAAACAAGGATATTGTACCTCTAGCTCATCTAGAGTAACTCACACTCACTCACTCATGGATTCACCCACACCTTTCCTTCCTAATTTTCAAATATTTATCAAATTAATTAATTAATTAATTAATTTTACATATGTAGATGAATTTAGTCACAATTGATGGATATCAGAATGTACCTCCATACAATGAAGATGCTTTGATGCAAGCTGTGGTGAACCAACCGGTGTCTGTAGCATTGGAGGGCAGTGGACTTGATTTCCAATTCTACGGGGGGGCAAGTTCTTCTTATAGCTTCTTCTTATGCTTTCTACAATCTTAAACTGGTTTTACGGTTTAAAATGGCTAATTTTGAAAATACTTTTTTTTTCTTTCTTTTTCTGCAGGGAGTGTTTAATGGAAACTGTGGAGTGGTACTTAATCATGCAGTGGTAGCAGTTGGATATGGGCCAGATTATTGGATAATGAAGAACTCATGGGGAGCTGGATGGGGAGAAGGAGGTTATGTAAGGATGCAACGAGGAGCAAATCCACCAGCTGGGCTATGTGGAATAGCCATTGATGCCTCATTTCCCATTAAGTACTAGCACTTCTTTCATTCATTGACAAAGTAGCTAGTGTATGTATAGATTGCTAGGGATTCCTTCTATTTTGTGTAAATAAATAAAAAGTATTAGTACGATTTTTGTTTTCCTTTTTTTTACTTTTAGACTTTTACTATTCTAGCTTTGCTTTTTTAATTACCTTATTTTGAACAATAATTAATGTTAGAAATGCGAATTTAAGTGGGTTTTTCATTTGAGGGCAATTAAGCCCAATGATTTTTTTTTGGTAAATAAAGCTTAATGGCTTTTTTAAAATTAAGTTGATCTTCACCAACTTAGCCATCGTGAGACTAAGAAAAGCCAAGAAAAAAACTTCTTCTCGGGGTAGACAGCAGCCAATTAACACATCAACAGAGAGGAAAAGAGAAAGACACTTAGAGAGAGAGATATCCTGAAAAAAGGAAGAAGAAGATCATGAGTAAGGAATATATTTTGTTCACCATCGTCAGCGTTTGGTTCGCTGTACTGGTGTGGGCTTCCTCGTCCTGCACTGGGTCTGCATGCCGTGTGGGCCTCCGATCAGAAAGGGGTTCCTTTTTAGCATGGGTAGTATCACACCCCCTCTCGAGTTATTTTTTTAAACTCGAGAAGAGATGTGATGACAGGAGACCTTACCCTTTTGTAACATCTACTGCCCTCACTTTTTGCTTTACATACTTAACATGCACAAACTTAATAAACACTTTTATTAAGCATCAACTTAAAGCTTATACAATCTTACAAAATTACCACAACTCTGAGTTTCAACCCTAGATACAGTGAGTTGTCCTATGGCATACCTCAACTTTGCATGGTAACATATAACTAGGGTACACACAACCCTTAATAATACCATAATATAGATGCAATGATCAAGAAAAAACAAATCAACCATAGCCGAGGTTGTTTACTCAAACCTTCCATACCTTACTCTGCTAGCTCCCTTCGGCTCAACTACTGAATTGTTTCCCTAACCATCCCACAAGAGGTATTGCTCATAAAATTAGGAAGTAGGTTTCTGGTAACCCTTATGAAGGAATCGAATTCCCAGCGGAAGTGAGTAATTGCATTAAATTTGTTTTTGAGAACATACAACAAGGATTGACAATTAAATTAGCATGCTTTTGAGGAGAGTAAGAGAAATAAGTTTTTCTACCTTTGAAGACAGTCTTCGTTGTGGGAGACTTCTTCTTCTCCAAATCACGAACCGGTGCGAACTCCAACGAATACAAGAAGAACTTTTCTTCTTTGGGAACATTACTCTTTGTGTAAACTTTCTTTCCTCTCCAATACGTAAAACCACTTGTGAGAGAAGAAGAATAACTCCCCATTACGTGGGGAGTTATTATTAATAAAATAATAATAATATAATATAAATTTAATTAAATATATATTAAATCATATTTAATATATATAATTGAATAAAATTAATTAACTAACCATTAATTTTATAAATTAATTAAATATCTCATATTTAATTTAAATTTGAATCATATTCAAATAATCTTCTCTCACATGACCTATAGTTTTAATATGAATCTACTAATCACTAGTAAGTCAACCCTTCACAAATTACTCATAACTATAACTTGGTCAAATTACCGTTTTACCCCTGATGTTATATCTAACTTCTTAAGTACCACTGATCAATCTAATGGACAAACTATTTATCGTCCAACTATAAACTAACCCCTCTCGGGCCAGTGAGAGGGTGAGACCTCATTGTTCAGACCCGGAATCAACCCTTAAGGGAGTAATTTATCTACTTACCCTAAACACGGAAAGGAGTAAATTTTATCTTGTGAAGATATGTTCCCAACTCCCTAATTAGAAAAATCCCCAAAATGGTAGGCATATTGAATTGGCAATTCGGCCACTCTTACTCATACAAATCAAAGAATTGCCCTCCTAGAATATGAGTTCATAACTCAATCAAGATTCAAGTCGAGTTATCTATAGTTATTCTATTAAATGTTAATTTCTACAATTAACGGCGTTACAAAGAGAAATTAAACATTTTGCAGTCCAGTCTTATACAAACTCTTTGCATAGGATGCCCTCACTCACATGTCTCCACATGAACGGTGAGGATCAAATCGTTTGTAACACTTTACAACTCCTTGTAACAATTACAAAGTGGGACGTATCCGTAGTGGTACCAAAATAAGGCACCCAACCTTATTCCTATACTACAGACCTTTTTGGTTATTACTTAAACATGATCCAACCTTGTATGTCAACCACATACATGTTTAAGTTTACATAAAATAACCATGGAGTCTTAGTTTATTGGATTGAGTTAATGCATAAAAGAGATAAAATAATTTCTTATTTTATTCAATGAAAAAAATGAAAATACAATTTACAAAACTACAAGACCCAAGAGATTTAGGACGCACTTGTCCCAACACCCTGACCGTCCCGTGAAATTCGTTAGATTCTATCTCCAACACAGGCTCAGAAACTAGATCCTTAGATCCTCTGACCATCTTGTGCGGCCTTAGCGTCCTTTATCAAGCATTAACATATTCACATCATATATATAAACTTGCAAAGAAATCACAATATTACTTTACAAAGTAACAAGTAACTACTCACAGTGAATAGAGTTCCGACTCTTCAAAGCTTCCTTTTCCAATCTGGATATTTCCTTTTCCAAGACCTAACTTGTTTTTTACTCCCTAGCCTACAACTAGGCTTCTGGATCCAAGAAAACAGCAACTGACAACACTTTGGAGCCTCAGAAAACCCTCCTGGACGCTTACTGGGGCTTGTTGGATACTTGACATAGACCTTGCACGCCTAGTAGATGGCTTGGATGCCTATTTTTTCATACAACTCTCCCAAGGATCCCTTTCTTTTGAAGGAAATTGAATCCTGGCGGAAGCAGGCGATCGTGTTCTCTAATTTTTTTTGATAGAATTAAAAATACAAAACGTTAAAAGGTTAAGCAACATACCTTTACCGATCTATAATTTCAGCAATTCAGCAAAAGATTCTCCTTGTCGTCTTCCTTTTCCAAAAGATTTTCTTTGCTATGACTCTGGCTGCTTCTTGAAAGAATAAAGGGAAGAAGAATTTTCTTAGATCTTTTCTAAGAAAATCGGGAGAATTTTAGAGGAAGAGTTTTAAAGTAATTGTAGAGATAATTCTTGTAGAGGGTGTGTTCTACGAGACCTAACCCTATTTATAGAACTCTATGAGTTACTCCTAATCCTATTAGGATAACCCCTCTACAAAGATTTTAAATTAAATATTTGATAATATTTAATATTAATAAACATCTGTCCAAATAATATCTCATATTAAATGGTTTAAAATATTTAAATCTTATTTAAATAGTTATTTTCTACAAAATCTTTAATTTGGATCTCATCCAAATTAAATAATTAATTATTTGAATCTAATTTAAATTATTTAATTAATTCTCACTCTACTTATTTATTTATATGGATTTCATCTAAATAAATAAATAATTATTTGAATCATATTCAAATAAATTAATTCTCCATAATATAAAGTCATAATTTGAATCTTATTCCAATAAACTTTATATTAAATCATGTCATTAATTGTATCCAATACAATTAATATTTTTCTCATAAATTTGAATATTTCAAAATTTTCTTTCAACATAGTTGATTCTTGTTGGTCCATGGTGAGCTAGCAAGGGGACCTTATAGACTTACAGATTATAAGCTTCAATGATCTATGATTAATTAATTAAACTATTTAATTAAATTAATCTTCATTCATTAACTACAAGAGAAACCACTATAGACCCATAGCTGAACTCTTATGCAATGTTGGACAAGTTGTCTCTATGAATATAATGAATTTAAGCAAGTCGATCATTCACTAGTTGTTCATAATTACAATTGGGTCAATGTCGTTTTACCCCTCAAAAGTTGAGAAAAAAGATATGGATGAAATAACCTATTCGATAATAATTCTCTATCTTTCAAATGGAGTGCTTAGGCTAGTACATGAAGCTGCTAACTACTGCGGAGTTATGGAAAAAGTTAGAAAGTCTTTATTTGACAAAGTCCTTGATAATTAAATTATATCTAAAAGAGAAATTTTTTGGAAATAAGATGAACTAGAGTAAAGGTTTGGAAGAGAACTTGGATGAATTTCAAAAGATTATTGTTGATCTTAATAACATCAGTGAGAAGATGTCGGATGAAAATCAAGTATTTATTCTTTTGAATTCATTGTCTGAATCGTTTCGAGAAGATAAGGCAGCCATTGAATATGGTAGAGATTCTTTAGCCATGGATATTGTGTTGGATGCCTTGAGAACTAGAAATCTTGAAATTAAAAAGGAATGCAAGGATGGAGAGTTACTTATGGCTAAAGAGAGAAGTGATAAAAAGAACTGAAAAGGAAAAGAAAAGAGGTCCATGTCGAGATCCAAAGGAAAAGCTAGAAACTGTTTCTTGTATCATAAATGACATTTAAGAAACATTGCCTTTTGAATAAGAGCAATGAAGCATCAGGTAGCAAGCATGCAGGTGAACTAGTGCAACGAATGTTGCTGATGGCTATGATTCCGTAAAGGTCTTGATGGTGTCCAACAGGGATATTCAAGATGCTTGGTGTCACACCCCTATCCATGTTACCTTCTAACCTAGGTAAGAATGTGAGGATAGTAAGCATTGACCCTTTTACGACACTTACTATTTACATCGTTTCCTTTATTTAACAACTTGATAACCTAATAGACAATTTAAGTATAACTATATTTATACATCTCACATTCCATTGCCATACGGTATAACTTCTAAGGACTTAATGCATACATACAACAAAAACTATTTACAATAGCCCATAATTACAAGTTTATAGTTTCCCATTCTTTGTCTATATATACATGACAATGTTGGATTTCATTTCATACAAAGTAACTGGACAACTTAGGAGCTTGTAGCAGAAGCAGACAAGGTTATGTAGGCTAAGCACCAGGAACTCGCTAGCTACATGGAGAATAAGAAAAATAGAGAGAAAATTATGAGTTGGGCTGCCCAGTGAGTGACAGAACACATTTACATAACATATTATAATCTATTAGAAACTTTCACTTAGTATACACATTAAGAAATCATGATCTTTGATCGCATCAACTACTATTTAGCTTGTAGGTACATGGTTACTTTAGACATCATCAACCTAACCTCTCATATCCTTTTATCCTTAGTTGAGGTAGAGCGAACTCAATACACTCAACGTCACCTTTCTCCTACGTGCACATAGAAATATGCCCCCAAAGGGCTAACACTCTAACACACGGCTCAAAGCCCCTTTGTGCACCAAAGTGGGTCCCAAAGACATTATAATTAAAGTTTCCTAGATGCCTGTCACAGTCCTTCGGTATTAGGTTTCTAAGGTTTTCCTTAATGCCTTCTCATTGTCCTTCAACATTGGGTTTCCTCATCATCCGGGCTGCCCATGCCCATGTACCTTCTCTTTGTCTTTCAGTACTGGGTCCCATTCATAACAATTCTAGGGTTGCCCAAATATCTTCTCTTTGTCCTTCAGCATTGGGTCACTTACACGCATTGCCTAAGTACATTCATGCATTGAAAATATTGCATATTTATAACACAATACTTGGCCAAAGAAATGTTCATCATAAACAGCTTAAGCATTATTGAGCTTTAAAACTAAAACAACATGTTTATCAAGCTTCTAAATCATATGGGAAATATACTTAGTAATATGTAAACTCCGTGAGAATCATAGCTTGGAGTCCACCAATCTTCCGCCTTTGCTCAAAGTCACCCGAGAGCATGAACAATCTCCATTTCTCATCAAATTTCAAGTCCTTGCCAATGGAGTTTCCCTTCGGCAGCCTCCACACTCCAAATAGACTATTTTTTAAAGGATGTGGTAGAATAATTTCTCGCTTAGCACGAACAAATTTCGCAAACCCTCATTTCCCTTCCGACTCTCTATATATAGCCCTTTTCCTTCGGCTTCATGCAAAATAAGAGCATGTCACCTCCTACTTCCTAATTTCCACTTTAACGGTTAGCTTGCCACCTAATTACCCTTATTAATTAACTAAGTATCATCAAGAAAATTATAAAAGATTTGAATGCCTACCTCTTAGTTCATCTTCTCAATGCATAGTTCACATACACTTGGAGGTTCTTGGCTTAGCTTCTCACCTTCACTTCTCAATGCAACTATGCCTCATGATTCCTTAACAACCGCATGTCCTTGACTTCTCAACGCCTCCTCAGCTTAAAGTTTCTCAATGTATACTTCCTCAACGCCCACTCCTTGGACTTGACAACTCCTCCTGCCAAGTCAAACACTTTTTCTTTACTCGGCTAGCTCTTCAATAAGCTCAAATCCTAGTTCATGATACATGCCTCACTTGGCCGCCATGGACGTCTCCTTCCTTCCACGCCTAACAACTCTTCCATGCCTAACAACTCATGTGAGTGAAAGAGGTCTACAAGCTCTTTCACAACAAGGCTTGCTTAGAGGAGTGAAAGACATTGAACTTCCATTTTGTGAACATTGTATAATGAGAAAGTCTACCACAGTGAAGTTTGGGAAAGAGAAGCATTCTATCAAAGGCATTTTGGATTATGTTCATTTAGATTTGTTGGGTCTTATTAAGGTACCTTCTATGGGAGATTCGAAGTACTTCATATCTATCATTGATGACTTTTCGAGGAAGATGTGGATGTATCCACTAAAACAGATGGATGAAGCTTTTGGGAAATTCCTTGAATGGAAGAAGCAATTTGAGAACCAAATAGGAAGGAAGGTAAAGTATTTGAGGACAGATAATGGTTTAGAGTTTGTGAATAACAAATTCAATTTCTTTTGCAAATTTGAGGGAATAACGAGGCGTTTTACTATTATGTATGCCCCACAATAGAATGGTTTAGCTGAGAGGTTTAATAGAACAATAATGGAGCGTACAAGATGTCTCTTAACAAAAGCTTCATTAGCCTTGAAGTTCTGGGAAGAAGCTTCCCAAACAGCTTGTTATCTCATTAATAGGAGTTCGTCTTCTGCTTTTGGCTTAAAGACTTCTTAGGAGATATAGACAGGACAAGCTCCAAGTTTGGATCATCTAAGAGTGTTTGGATGTTCAACTTATGCTCATGTTAAGGAAGGAAGGCTGAATAAGAGAGCACTGAAATGTATGTTTATTGACTATCCTCAAGGTGTCAAGGGTTATAAGCTTTAGTGCTTGGTAGAGGGTAGAAATAAATTTATCATCAGCAAAGATGTAATTTTTAATGAAGCAGAAATGTCGTTTTGTGTAAAAAAGCAGCAAAAATAATAGACAATTGAACATGTTGAGGCAGAGGTTAGTATTGATTCTTAAGCATGACCATTAGTTACTTCAGGTGAATCTAGTGATTAGTCACCATTAGTTTCACAAGTAGAGTCTTCACAGCAGTCTGGCTCTAATGGTGGACAATCTCAATAGGAGAAGACTTTGATTGATGAGGGAGCTTCCACTGAAGAAAGTTCAAGCAACAATGATCTACATAACTACCAGCTTACACGTGACAGGGCCCTAGAGGGTGAGACATGCTCTTACGAGGTATGGTTATGTTGATTTAGTTGCTTATGCTGTTACTTGTGCACTTAACAGTATTAAAGCACAACCTTTTACTTTTGAGGAGGAAATTGTACCTAATTTGAAAGAACAATGGAAGAATGCTATGGAAGCAAAATTATTCTTGTTGCAGAAGAATCAAATATGGTCGTTGGTTCCAAAGCCTCGTAATCAAAAACTCATTCAATCAAGGTAGATTTATAAAATCAAGCCAGTTTCAGGGGGTGATTGTAAGCCTAGGTATAAGGCTAGGCTGTGGCTAAGGGCTACACATAGAAGGAGCAAGTTGGCTTTCATGAGATTTATTCTTATCTATTGTTAGTCACTTCGATATGTTTCTTGAACAAATGGATGTCACTACAACATTACTTTATGGATAATTGGAGGAATTGATCTACATGGTATAAGGTGAAGGGAAAGGTAGACATGGTTTGTTATCTTTTCAAGTCCATTTATAGACTTAAGCAATCAACAAGACAGTGGTATATTAGGTTTGATACCTTTATCTTGAAGTAGAGATTTCACAGGAGCTCATATGATGCCTTGCGTGTACCGGAAACTATCTCAGAAAGGTACATATATTTATCTACTGCTTTATGTAGATGATATGATACTAGTGTTTAAGGATCATGCTGAAATCTATTAAATCAAGAGACAATTAAGTAGTGAGTTTGAGGTGAAAGATTTAGGCGAATTGAAAAAGTTCTTAGGCATGAATGTTAAAAGAGATAGGGAGAAAGGTTTATTAACCATTTCGCAAGAGAGTTATTTGCAAAAACTGCTTGAGAAGTATAATATGTCTGGTTGTAAGGCATTTTCGACACCCTTAGCATCTCATTTTAAACTTTCTTCATCTCAGTGTCCTACTACTAAACAACAAAGTTTAGAGATGTCTAATATTCTCTATTGTAATGTTGTTAGAAGTATTATGTATTTGATGATTTGTACTAGGCCTAACTTGGGTTATGCAATGAGTATGATAAGTAGGTTTATGTCAAATTCTGGGAAGGAGCATTGGAATGCAGTTAAATGGGTGCCTCAATATTTGAAAGGTAGTGTAAATGTATCATTGTGTTTTAGCAGGGATTGTGATCAATCAGCACTGTTGGAGAGCTTCACATATGAAGATTATGCAAGCTTCACATATGTAGATTATGCTGCAAACCTTGACAAAAGAAGGTCTTTATCAGATCACATTTTTCGTTTGTATGGTAATGTGGTCAGTAGCAAAGTTTTTCTACAGTCAATTGTTGCTTTGTCAACAATAGAGTCACAATATATTTTAGTTGGTGAAGCTGTTAAGGAGATAGTGTTGTTGGAAAGAATTGTTGGTGAGTTGTTGTCGCATTAGTTTATTTCTATCATTCATTGTGATAGCTAGAGTGTTATTCATCTTGCGAATAATCTATCTTATCATGAACGATCTAAGCATATCGATGTCAAATTTCATTTTGTCAGAGAAGTTGTTGCTCAAAAAGATGTTGAACTAGTCAAAGTTCATACAGAACAAAATTTGTCAGATATGTTAACCAAGATTCTTCTAGATCATAAGTTAAATACATTTTAGAATATAAAATTTGGATGATAGGATGGTTGGAGAATCAGTTTGGTGCCTTAAATATTCTTGTCATAAGGGAGATTTTTTAAAAATACCAAGATTATTTAAGTGGGTTTTTTTATTTGAGGGTAATTGAATAATTAAAGCCCAATGGCTTTTTTGTAAATAAAGCTTAATGTTTTTTTTTTTTTTTTTTTTTTTTTTATNGAGATTTCACAGGAGCTCATATGATGCCTTGCGTGTACCGGAAACTATCTCAGAAAGGTACATATATTTATCTACTGCTTTATGTAGATGATATGATACTAGTGTTTAAGGATCATGCTGAAATCTATTAAATCAAGAGACAATTAAGTAGTGAGTTTGAGGTGAAAGATTTAGGCGAATTGAAAAAGTTCTTAGGCATGAATGTTAAAAGAGATAGGGAGAAAGGTTTATTAACCATTTCGCAAGAGAGTTATTTGCAAAAACTGCTTGAGAAGTATAATATGTCTGGTTGTAAGGCATTTTCGACACCCTTAGCATCTCATTTTAAACTTTCTTCATCTCAGTGTCCTACTACTAAACAACAAAGTTTAGAGATGTCTAATATTCTCTATTGTAATGTTGTTAGAAGTATTATGTATTTGATGATTTGTACTAGGCCTAACTTGGGTTATGCAATGAGTATGATAAGTAGGTTTATGTCAAATTCTGGGAAGGAGCATTGGAATGCAGTTAAATGGGTGCCTCAATATTTGAAAGGTAGTGTAAATGTATCATTGTGTTTTAGCAGGGATTGTGATCAATCAGCACTGTTGGAGAGCTTCACATATGAAGATTATGCAAGCTTCACATATGTAGATTATGCTGCAAACCTTGACAAAAGAAGGTCTTTATCAGATCACATTTTTCGTTTGTATGGTAATGTGGTCAGTAGCAAAGTTTTTCTACAGTCAATTGTTGCTTTGTCAACAATAGAGTCACAATATATTTTAGTTGGTGAAGCTGTTAAGGAGATAGTGTTGTTGGAAAGAATTGTTGGTGAGTTGTTGTCGCATTAGTTTATTTCTATCATTCATTGTGATAGCTAGAGTGTTATTCATCTTGCGAATAATCTATCTTATCATGAACGATCTAAGCATATCGATGTCAAATTTCATTTTGTCAGAGAAGTTGTTGCTCAAAAAGATGTTGAACTAGTCAAAGTTCATACAGAACAAAATTTGTCAGATATGTTAACCAAGATTCTTCTAGATCATAAGTTAAATACATTTTAGAATATAAAATTTGGATGATAGGATGGTTGGAGAATCAGTTTGGTGCCTTAAATATTCTTGTCATAAGGGAGATTTTTTAAAAATACCAAGATTATTTAAGTGGGTTTTTTTATTTGAGGGTAATTGAATAATTAAAGCCCAATGGCTTTTTTGTAAATAAAGCTTAATGTTTTTTTTTTTTTTTTTTTTTTTTTGGAAATTAAGTTGATCTTCACCAACTTAGGGCACCCATCATGAGACTAAGAAAAGCATAGGAAAAGAAACTTCTTCTTGGGGGAGGAAGCAAATGATTAACACACCAAGAGAGAGGAAAACGAAAAGACACTGAGGGGCCGTTTAGTTTAAAGGTTTATAGATGCCTAAGAATTAAGGATATCTGGGAATAAAAAACATGAGAATAAAATTGCTAGAAAAAGAATGACTGTGTTTGGTTGTGCATGAAAATGTTATCAAAATTTTAAGGGAACAAACTATTTTTGTATTGAATTTATAAAATTAATCATGGACTGCTCAATAAAATTTTAATAGATTAATTAATAAACAATAAATTCAATCCAAAGTTTTAAGCAAAATTAATTATTTAACAATCAAATAATAATATTAATTAAAATATTAATTGCAAGTATTTGTAAAATGAGTAATTTATAATTAAAGTTACTTGATTACATAATTTGATGAATTTATTTAATTATGATGTATTAATTAATAAAAAAATCAAAATTAGTTTGAAAAAAAATATAACATTAATCATAATGATAATCAATTAGCTACATATAAAATTTATTAATAAATTGGTAATATTAATGCATCAATTCTGTAAGGTTTATAGAAAAAATAAGTTTATATATAAATAGGTAAATAGATAGATATGATTATTTAATTTATTTATTTATAAAACCAGAGTAGTTAAATTAAAATATTATAATTTAAATTTTAATATAGTTTTCTATATTATAAATTTAGTATTCATATTTTAATTAATTTTAATAATGTATAAAATAAGAGAATAAACTCATGTATCAAAAGAGGAGAGAGAGTGGACATCAAGAAAACCCACACATTTAGATGAGCATCTTTCATGGTATAAAGAATGCATGAGGATAGCTTATTTCTATACCTAAAGCTTCATAACTTGTACCAAAGAAGGACATGTGTATCCCTTACCCATTCTCACTCTTATTTTTGGTGTATTTGGGTCTTCGTTTTAGAAGACAGTATTTGGTGTGTGGTCTCTTAGTACAATGGGTGTTGGTTGGCAATAATGTCGGTGTTTGGTGCAGATTGCTCAAGCAATTGGCCTCGGTCAAGAGGCATTGAAATTGTGGTTGATCTTGCAGATTTATGTAATTTGTATACCTATTTGCTCTTAATAAAAATCACTCTAAGCTAGTTCTCAAAGTGGATGTAGACCAAATTGGTCGAACCACTATATATTGTTGTGTTCTCTTCTACTTTATTGCTTTTCTTTTATATGCTTGCTGTTGTGTTCTATTTGAGTGTGTTTGAGTTTGGTTTATTTTACAATTAACAATTAACCTAATTCATTATTTTTTAAAATTTAAAAGTTAAAAATAAAACTTTCATCAAAACATTTGTTGGAAGTAAAATAATCAACCTAATTCATTATTTTTTGTAAATTTTAACAATTAAAAAAGAAAAACCTTTCATCAAAACATTTGTTGGAAGTAAATAAAGAGCATTGAATATTAAAAAATTCACACCCATCTCGATCGTAATATCTTAGATCATTTTTTGGCTCATAAAGCTATGGAAGATAATGTCGCTTCATATCCTTTGGCTAAGTGGTTTCAAAATTAAAAAGGTAATTAGGAAACTGATATATTTTATTTATTTTTTTTTTTTATAGTAAGTTAACATTGGAAAAAGTATACATTTAGTAAAGGAGATTTATATATATATATTATTCCTTATCCAAATCTTTCAAAAATATATGGCAAAAGCTAATTAAAAACTAACTCCGACCATTTTGAAATTCATTACTAAATCACGACTACTTGTTTCTCTCCTCGATTTTAAATTGTGGATATGTTCATTACCATACTTGAATTGATAAATACCATTGATGATGAAAATTTATTATTTATGTTGCGTCTATTTTATTTAAATTAACTATAATGGTTATTATTAATGGATCTAGTCTAAAACATTTGAATTATTTACAAATTTTTAGTTAAAACAAACTTTTTTTTAAAATTTTTTTATCTTACAAAATAAAAACTTTGGATTTTGAAAGACCATTCTTGAAGCCGGTAACAAAAAAATATATATAATATGATATAATCTAAATATCTTCTGTTCAATAATGTTTTTTAGATTACCAACTAATTGAATTCTAAATTTTTGGAAAACAACATGTTGTGGTTTTAGATTTATTGTGCTACTAAACATATTAGGGTGAAAAACAATGAGAAAATTTGATTGAATATATTGGTTTTCTAGATTACTAACCTAACACCCATCACAATAATTCAAATATTCGAGGCATTAGATTTCCTCTTCATAATTGATTATATGTTATGATCCCACATGTTTTAAGAATCGAAAAATCAGTACGAAATTATTATTATTATTATTATTTTTGGATAAAAGTACAAATGTGACATCCCAAATTTTTAGATAATTTTAAATTTATTATATTGAATTATTTAGCTAATTGTTTGAATTATAAGATTTAATTAAATTTTTCGAGAGAATAATTCAATTTAAAGTAGACGTGATAAAATATTTGGACTTAATTCAATCAGTAAAAAATTGAAGAATTTATTCTTAGAATTAGAAGTTGGATTTGGAAATTGGGGAGATTTAGAATTTGGTTAATTTAAGGGGAATTGGAATTTAAGTTTATATATATATATATATTTTTTTTTTTGGGGGAATGAAAAGAAAAGGGAAAAATAAAGAAAAAAAATATATATATATATATATCTGAATGAAAATTTGGAATTAGGGTTTTATTAGAAAAGAAAATTAGTTTATTATATATATATATTCTCGAGAGCCGTGCAAAGATTAAAAAAGATTTAAGAAATATTTTTTTCCTTCTTAGGGATCACGCACACTGTCTCCCTCTCTATACTGTATGTCGTTAACACGTCACATCTCCTTCTTCCGTTGCCAGCCCTCTGAGCCAAGCTCGCCGCCGAAGTCACTACTTTTCTGCCGTCGTCTTCGTCTGGCCATCGCTGCCTGTTCATGCCGCTCAGTAGCTCCAATGCCATCAGATCTAGCTCGTCGCTGCAGGTTTTCATCTGTCAGTTGTGTCTGTTGCCGGACGTCCGCTGCCCTGTTGTCGATCGTCTAGGCGTCGTTGGCCCTTTTTGCTGGTTATCGCCGGATTTTGTGTGTTTTTGGTATTTTTGTGGGTGCTTGGATTAATTTTGGGTTGGTTCTTGAATACCTATTAGATATTGGTTTCATTCTTTGATAGCCATGATATTTTGGTTCTAGATTGGTGGTAGTACAAGATTTTTTTTTTTTTTTTTTTTTAAAGTACATACTTAGGGACAAGATTAAGGTTGTTTTGAAGATAGGAATGAGAAGAGAAAGAGATTATAGGTTTATTAAAAGTTGCTAGACATTAAGTCAAATGTCTCAAGAAGAATTTTGCAAGGGTTATTAGGACATGATCACATTTTGTGATAATGAAGATTGGTAGTTTGAATAAGGTGTATTTTGATTCTTTGGGTAACGTGTCTAAAAAGAAAAAAAAATGGTATGTATAAGGGGGTAACGCATTCTAAGGAATTTCTAGTTATTGGAGTTGGTGCCTCTTACATGAAAACTCCAAAGGGTTTAATATAACAGGATTACTATTGTGGAGTTTAAGGTCGATGGACTTCATGAGGTACTTTGGTTATTCATGTGTAGTACTCGAAGAGTGAAAATGTTCAAGTTGGAAAGTAAGTGAGCTTCATGTGAAGAAACTCTTATAAGGAATGCCTTATTTAGTTGGTGTGATGTGTGGAAGGAAAGCTAGTTTGAACAAGACTAAGGACTTAGAAAAAATTGTGGCTTTTAAACTAAGGAGTTAACTTAAGGGGTACTTCAAGGTACTTAGTCACCCATACCCTGTTCGAGATGAAAAGAATTTAGTTTAGCTAACGGGACCACAGGAGAAACTTTTGGAGTTAAGAAGCAATTGTTGGCTTTTTGGCCCTTAATCTCAAATTAATTAATTTTAATTGATTAATTAATTAGTATTTTGATGATAACAAACCTGATTTTATTTATTAATCATTTTAGTGTTTTGAAGTGCTTATTGTGTGGAGTTTGGAACAACGGTTCCAATGCAATTTGAATCACTCAAATCGGAGTTCAAATGAAGAAGATATGACCAAAACAAGCTTAATGGAAAAATCCCGAATTGATGACGTGGCAGATTATTTTAATCAAAGTGGACAAATTGAAAGGTGTCACTTGGAGCAATGGAGAAGTGACAATTTGTGGGTTTTTTAATTTTTGAATTGATATTAAAAAGAAAATGAATTTGAAAATAAGATGAATTTAATATTATTACATATGTTTGTGCTTAACGGCTAGTTGCTTTTTTAAAAAGATTAATTTAATATTATTATATGTTTGTGTCTAATGGCTACTTGAGTTTAGATCTCCACCATTCAATTTTCTTTTACAAAGATCTAATGGTCCAAATTAATTTGGTTTTCACCCACTTTCATTTCTTTTTAAACACTTCCATCTTCTCCAAAAAGTTTTTCCAACTTTTACAACTTTACAATCCTCAAAAATTGAAAAAGTCACCATTGTTTCTCTCCAAGCTTTCAAATTTCTTTCTTTTTATCTTATTCTTGAGAGATACTTTCATTGTATTATGAAGATTGAGTATTGTGAGTTCAAATTTGTACATCTACTCTTTTTAGAGAGTTTTAGTGTGTTATTTAAAGCTACATTGTAACGGTTGGATCCTAACCCGTGGAAAGGATCGGGTTTGCTCTTGAATCGGAAAAAAAGGAGCAAGGTAGTGGTTCAGCTCTCATCTGTGGAAAGAGTCAAAGGAGATTTTTTAATCAAAATCCCAAAAGGCGCTTGGGAAAGTGGATGTAGGTCGAGTTTGATCGAACCACTATAAAAATCACGGTGTCTTCTTCTCCAACTCTTTCTCAATTAATTTTGCATTCAATTTTTAGTAGCATGTTATAGATTACTATCCTTCTTTGTTGAAATTGATTGAATCTTGTGTTTTATATATTTTTATCAATCTTGATATTTAGCATCAATTAAGGTTTTTATTAATTTAATTCAAAAATTAATTCAATTAGTTTAATTTGAGCATATTTAGGAATAAGTTTAATTAAACCCTATTCACCCCCCTTCTAGGGTTGCCATACCGATTCAACAATTTGTATCAGAGCAAGGTTGCTCATCTTGAAATTTTATTTTCTTGATAAACTTTATTATTAGAGCATTATGGCAAACCTAGTGGCAAGTGGACTTATTGAAGGTAAATCTACTTCTAGACCTCCTTTCTTTGATGGTTCAAATTATGCATATTGGAAAGCTAAAATGAAAATCTATTTGCAATCTATTGACTATAATTTATGGCTAATTGTTACTAAAGGTCCATATGAATCATGAAAAGGGTTGATAATGTTGATAAGCCTAAATTAGAAGAAGAGTATGATGAAAATGAAATGAAGAAGTGTTCTTTAAATGCTAAGGCTATAAATTGCATGTATTGTGCTTTGAGCAAAGATGAATTTAATAGAATATCTATGTGTTTTTCCGCTCAAGAAATTTGGAATACTCTTGAAATTACTCATGAAGGAACAAATCAAGTTAAAGAGTCCAAAATTAGCATGTTTGTTCATAATTATGAATTGTTTAAGATGGATGCTAATGAGTCTATAATGGATATGTTTACTAGATTTACTAACATCATAAATGCTTTGAAGGGCCTTGGTAAAGTCTATACAACTTCCGAAAATGTTAGAAAAATTCTGAGGTCTCTACCTAAAACTTGGGAAGCAAAGGTGACGGCGATCCAAGACGCAAAGGATCTCACTAAACTTCCGTTGGAGGAACTCATTGGTTCGCTCATGACCCATGAGATCACTATGAAGGAGCACTTGGAGGTTGAGTCCAAAAAGAAGAAGAGTATTGCATTAAAGACTATCTCCTTCGAAGTTGACTCCGAAGATGAGGATGCCCTTGATGAAGATGACATTGCCTATTTTTCACGTAAGTACAAAAATTTCATTAAGAAGAAGAATCAATTCAAGAAACACCTACCAACCCAAAGAGAGTCAAAAGGTGAGAAGAGCAAAAAGGATGAAGTGATTTGTTATGAATGCAAAAAGCCGGGTCATATAAGAACGGATTGTCCTCTCCTCAAATCATCTAAGAAATCCAAGAAGAAGACAATGAAGGCTACTTGGGATGATAGTAGTGAAAGTGAAAGTGGAAGTGATGAAGAAGTAGCACGCATTTGCCTCATGGCTCATAGTGACAAAGATGTTGTACTTGATGATGAGGTAAATCTAGAACCCCCTTCTTACAATGAATTGTTTGAAACTTTTGAGAGTATGCAAAATGATTTAGAAAAACTTAGCTCTAAATATGTTGTGCTTAAAAAAAAAAATACAATGCATTGTCTAGTGAAAATAAGTTTTTAATTGACAAAATTTAAAGATAATCAGCATATTGTGCAAATTGATGAAATGAAGGTCTATTGTGATAAGCATGCTTGTATTTGTGATGAGAAAAATGCTTTGCTTGATAAAGTTAGATTTCTTGAGCATGATAGTTATGAGAAAGATAATTTGATTAAATTACTTAAGGAAAAAGAATTAAATGCTTTACAAGAACTTGATAAAACTAAAGAGTCCATTAAAAAGTTGACAATAGCTACTCAAAGGTTGGACAAAATAATTGAAGTAGGCAAGCCTTATGGTGATAAAAGAGGTTTAGGCTATATTGATGAATACTCTACTCCAAGTTCTAAAACTATATTTGTTAAAGCATCTTCTATTGTGCCTAATATGCCTAATGTTGTGTCTAATAATGCTAAATCTAGTTTTGCGCCTATATGTCATAATTGTGGTGTTGAAGGTCATATTAGACCTAAGTGATGCACATAATACTTCTTCAAGAAGAAATTTGTCTCAAAGAGCAAAGTTCTACAATGCTCCAAAAGAGAATTTGTCCAAGAAAGTAAAGTGCACAAATTTATCTTGAAAGATAGATCCTTGCATAATCTTGTTTGTTTTTCTTATGGCAAGTATGGACATAAAGTTTATTCTTGTTACTTGTCTAGATCCAATGCTTTTAATGCAAACGCAAAAATGAAATGGATCTCAAAGCTTGTAAATGTTAACACTCTTGGACCTAAACAAGTATGGGTACCAAAGAATCAAACTTGAAATTTTTATCTGTAGATTTGTTTGAAAGCCTCTAAGAAAAATAGATGGTACTTGGATAGTGGTTGCTCAAGGCACATGACGGGAGACCGATCCAAGTTTATTTCTTTCTCTAGAAAGGATGGAGGCATGGTAACCTTTGGTGACAACAAGAAAGGTAAAATAATTGGTAAGGGTGATATAGGTAATGAGTCTTCTATTTTTATTGAAAATGTGCTTTTAGTTGATGGTTTAAAGCATGATTTACTTAGTATTAGTCAATTATGTGATAAAGGATTTAGAATTGTTTTTGATAAAAAGAATTGTATCATTGAAAATGCTAGTGATAGAAAAATCTTGTTCGTTGGAAATAGAGATGGAAATGTATACACTATTGATTTGAATGATTGCCCTATTAGTGACAAATGTCTTTCGACTTTGCATGATGATTCTTGGTTATGGCATAGAAGATTAGGACATGCTAGCATGCACTTAATTTCAAATATTTCCAAGAATTCTTCAGTTAGAGGTCTTCCCAAATTTAAATTTGAAAAGTACAAAGTTTGTCATGCTTGTCAAATGGGTAAGCAAACTAAGTCCTCTTTCAAGTCTAAAAATGTGATCTCTACTACTAGACCCCTACAACTATTACACATGGACTTATTTGGTCCTTCTAGAATTGCTAGCTTTGGAGGGAACTATTATGGATTCGTGATAATTGATGATTTTTCACGATTTACTTGGGTTTTGATGATAAAACGTAAGGACGATGCTTTGAAAAGTTTTATTAGTTTTGCAAAAAGAGTTCAAAATGAAAAAAGTATTTTTTATCTCTAAAATTAGAAGTGATCATGGAGGAGAATTTGATAATAATGCTTTTAAAGCTTATTGTGAAGAAAATGGTTTTTCTCATAATTTTTCCTCTCCAAGAACTCCTCAACAAAATGGTGTGGTTAAAAGGAAAAATCATACTTAGTAAGAATCTGCTAGGTCAATGTTACATGAGTATGGTTTACCTAAATATTTTTGGGCGGAAGCCGTTAACACCGCTTGCTATGTTTTAAATAGAGTTTTAATTAGACCATCTTTAGATAAAACTACTTATGAGCTTTGGCATGACAAAATTCCAAATATTGGGTATTTCAAAGTTTTTGGTTGTAAATGTTTTATTTTGAACAATAAAGAAAAACTTGGAAAATTTGATTCTAAGACGGATGTTGGTATCTTCCTTAGATATTCCTCTACTAGTAAAGCTTATAGAGTTTTCAATAAGAGAACTTTAGTTATTGAGGAATCTATGCATGCTGTGTTTGATGAATCTTGTAATATTGTTTCTAATGAGTCTATTTACCGTGATGATTTAGAAAAAGATTTTGAAGATTTACTTGTAAGTGAAAAAGGCAAAGAAATTGTTCCAAGTATGGAAGAAGTGAGCATCAATGAAAAGAAGGAAGATGGTTCTTCATCTATGCCCAAAGAATGGAGATATGCTCCATCCCATCCCAAGGATTTGCTTCTTGGTGATCCCGAACAAGGTGTGAAAACTCGTTCTTCTCTCAATTTATTTAGTAATCTTTCTTCTGTTTCTCAAGTTGAACCTAAAAGTTTTAAGGATGTCGAATGTGATGAGTTTTGGATTTTAGCTATGCAAGAAGAATTAAATCAATTTGAAAGGAACAATGTTTGGGAATTAGTCTCTAGACCTTCTAATGCTTCTATAATTGGGACTAAATGGGTTTTTAGAAACAAGATGGATGAACATGGAAATATCATTAGAAATAAAGCTAGACTTGTAGCTCAAGGTTATTGTCAAGAAAAGGGTATAGATTATGAAGAAACTTTTGCAACGGTTGCTAGATTAGAAGCTCTTAGAATGTTGCTTGCTTTTGCCTCTTATAAGAATTTCATTTTGTATCAAATGGATGTGAAAAGTGCATTTTTAAATGGTTATATTTTCGAGGAAGTTTATGTAGAACAACCTCCGGGCTTTGAAAATTTTGAATTGCCTAGTCATGTTTATAAGTTCAAAAAGGCTCTTTATGGCTTAAAACAAGCTCCGAGAGCTTGGTATGATAGGCTTAGTAATTTTCTACTTAAGAATGACTTTAAAATGGGAAAAATTGATACTACTCTCTTTATTAAGGTTAAGGAAAGTGATATGCTTATAGTGCAAATATATGTCGATGATATTATTTTTTGTTCTACTAATCAATCTTTGTGTGAAGAATTTTCTAAGTGTATGCATAGTGAGTTTGAGATGAGTATGATGGGAGAACTTAGTTTCTTCCTTGGGCTCCAAATCAAACAACTTAAGGATGGCATCTTCATAAGTCAAGAAAAATACATAAGGGATTTGCTCAAGAGATTCAAATTCAATGAAGGTAAAATTGCAAAACTCCTATGAGCACTACCACTAAGCTTGACAAAGATGAAAAAGGTAAATGTGTGGACATAAAGATTCATCGAGGTATGATTGGATCTTTACTTTATTTGACCGCTAGTAGACCCGATATTATGTTTAGTGTATGTGTTTGTGCTAGATTTCAATCTTGTCCTAAGGAATCACATTTGCATGTCGTTAAAAGAATATTTAAATATTTGCTTGAAACTATTGATGTAGGCTTGTGGTATCCTAGAAATGTTGAGTTTAATTTGGTAGGTTATTCCGATGCGGATTTTGCCGGTAGCTTACTTGACCGTAAGAGTACTAGTGGGACTTGCCAATTTCTTGGTAGTTCCTTAGTATCTTGGTTTAGTAAAAACCAAAATTTGGTTGCTTTATCCACTACCGAAGCGGAATATATTGCGTTTGCTAGTTGTTGTGCACAAATTCTTTGGATGAAACGAACTCTTTATGATTTTGGATTAAAATTTGATAGTGTGCCCATATTTTGTGACAATGCTAGTGCTATTAATTTGACCAAAAATCCTATACATCATTCTAGGACTAAGCATATTGATATTAGACATCATTTTATTAGAGAACATGTGCAAAATGGTCATATTAGTCTTGAATTTGTGAGTTCTAATAATCAATTAGCGGATATTTTTACCAAGCTTTTGAATGAAGAAAGTTTTTGCAAAAATAGAATTCATATTTTTAGGGGGAGCTTTTCACTTAATTTATATATGAATTTCATGTTAAAATGAAATTGATTCCTACATATTGGTTTATTGTTGTGTGTCCCTCCTATGTATATAGTTTATCCTCTTTGGGCGAGTTATGCATATTGTTTATCATTTTAGGGGGAGTAATTATCTTTGAAATAAATTTTAATTTAAAATTTTAATTAATATTTCTACCCTCAAGTTGATATGTGTTAAATGTCTTTTTGTCCTTTATTAAGAGAGAGTATTCAATTGATTTTAGGGGGAGAAATCTGTAAATTTGGTTTTTATCTTAAGTTTGGTTGATACTTTGTGATGTCTCTTAAATTTACAATGTTGTTTGTTGTATTTCTTTTAGAGGACATGTTGATAGGAGAAGAATTGCAAAATTATGTGTTCATGTTTTTAAGGAAAACTTTCATGTCATTGCTTATTTTTCTTAATTGCTATTTTTGATTGATTCCAAAAGGGGGAGAGGTAATAAGAAAAATGAAAGTATGTTAGTATTGAATATCTTTGTTGCTATTGAATTATGAATTGTTGTTATTGAAATATATCATATGTTTACAAGTGAATTAAAATTATGTATGTGTGTTGATTGCAATTTAAATTCATATTTTATATTGCACAACACTTTGGGTTTCATTTTTCTTGAGTTGTTTCTCATCATAAAAAAGGGGGAGATTGTTGGCTTTTTGGCCCTTAATCTCAAATTAATTAATTTTAATTGATTGATTAATTAGTGTTTTGATGATAACAAACTTGATTTTATTTATTAACCATTTGAGTGTTTTGAAGTATCTATTGTGTGGAGTTTGGAACAACGGTTCCAATGCAATTTAAATCACTCAAATCGAAGTTCAAACGAAGAAGATATGACCAAAACAAGCTTAATGGAAAAATCCTGAGTTGATGACGTGGTAGATTATTTTAATCAAAGTAGACAAATTGAAAAGTGTCACTTGGAGCAATGAAGAAGTGACAATTGGTGGGTTTTTTACTTTTTGGATTGATGTTAAAAAGAAAATGAATTTAAAAAGAAGATGAATTTAATATTATTATATATGTTTGTGTCTAACGGCTAGTTGCTTTTTTAAAAAGATTAATTTAATATTATTATATGTTTGTGTCTAACGGCTAGTTGATTTTAAATCTCCACCATTCAATTTTCTTTTACAAAGATCTAATGGTCCAAATTAATTTGGTTTTCACCCACTTTCATTCTTTTTAAACACTTTCATCTTCTCCAAAAAGTTTTTCCAACTTTCACAACTTTACAATCCTCAAAAATTGAAAAAGGTTACCATTGTTGTTCTCTCTCCAAGCTTTCAAATTTCTTTCTTTTCATCTTATTCTAGAGAGATACATTCATTGTATTGTGAGGATTGAGTATTTTGAGTTCAAATTTGTACATCTACTCTTTTTAGAGAGTTTTAGTGTGTGATTTAAAGCTTCAAGAATATTGTAACGGTTGGATCCTAACCCGTGGAAAGGATCGGGTTTGCTCTTGAACCGGAAAAAAAGGAGCAAGGTAGTGGTTCGGCTCTCATCTGTGGAAAGAGTCACTTGGAAATTTTTTTAATCGAAATTCCAAGAGGCGCTTGGAAAAGTGGATGTAGGTCGAGGTTGATCGAACCACTATAAAAATCACGGTCTTCTCCAACTCTTTCTTAATTAATTTTGCATTTAATTTTTAGTAGCATGTTATAGATTACTATCCTTCTTTGTTGAGATTGATTGAATCTTGTGTTTTATATATTTTTATCAATCTTGATATTTAGCATCAATTAAGGTTTTTATTAATTTAATTCAAAAATTAATTCAATTAGTTTAATTTGAGCATGTATAGGAATAAGTTTAATTAAACCCTATTCACCCCCTCTCTAGGGTTGCCATACCGGTCCAACAGCAAGGACAGTTGGTGAAGGAGAATTCTACAACATGAAAATTTTAGATGAGAAGGTAAGACTTATGGAGGAGGTAATAAAACTACACCTTGTGTAGTGAGTTTATGTCAGACTTGGAAAGGGAAGAAGAGCACCTTAAGCGTTGGTCTTAAAGAAAAGTGTTTAAGGAAGGTGACTACTTTGGAAAGAAAGGAAATTAATATGTTCAAAACTCGAAGTACTTGAGTATGGTTGGATTGAAAACATGTTATGAGTGCTTACTAGGTGTTGGTTTTGGTGTAAAAAAAGAATCTCTCACTACCATTTGGAACTTTGGACCTCACTATGTCGTGGTAGAAGAATCGCGTAAAATATTGGTTATAAAGCTTAGTTTCAACATCAAAGTCTTTTTTCTAGAATAAAAGGGTAAAGGTAATCTAAAGTGGAGTTGGTAGTAGCAATGGTTGTATTGAAACTATTGACATGGAATGTGGAGGCTGTAATAGTCAAAAGGTACACCTATTGAAAGTATTAACGGAAGTAGGGGATTGTGACTTTGGGTACAAGTTATAACTAGAAACTAGTGATCGATGGATTTGGTTTAAATGTGAAAGTAATCTAACTCCAAGTAGAGATCCAGTTGTACGAGAGTTAAGGTTGAGTAAGTAATTTAGTTCTTTCCAATGATCATTAGCACAAAAGATGAACTTGAGAATAGAACACTTTAGTTCTTAAGGCTGCCTACAAAGTAGTTATAGTAGAGTCGAATAGCAAGTCCCAAATACATGAGCTATTTGTGGAAGTTTTCGATACATCTTAATATTTTGCGTAGGTTCGTATGTTAAAAAAGAGTTGAAATCCATGTGCTTACGTATCAACTATATTAAGAGTTGATTATGGTAGCACAATCAGGTCGCAAGGGAGTATTGTCTAAATCCTGGACTTGGAGCACCACATATAATATGCTTCTTCTAACATGGACAATGAGTTGATCGACTTCATGGAGATGGATATTCTCGAGATAGATTTACGAATCAGGAAGGTTTTTATCTTAAAAACTAGCGTCAGGGTATGGATAAAATTATTTTGAGACTATGGAGATGTGTTTTAGATTGACTGATACTCTATAGTGTCCAAGGACTTCAGAAACCTTATTATCAAAGAGATTTTTAGACTCGTTCATAACAGGGTCAAATAGTAATATATAATTGTTTTAAGACTAAGGAGTAACATGAGGTTTGACAAGTAAGTTTTATAGCTCTAAGTAGTATAAAGCTTCACGCTAGGCGTTTAATGAATGTGAGATTTAGTTGGACAATGTTGTTCTTAACACATGTGGCTACCCAGATTGCATCTCAGTTAATGCTTCTAAAATAGAAGCAGATTTCAATGGACCAAATTTTCCTTGTTATGCATCTTAGGGCTATGTTGTATCGAGTATGGTCAATTCTTTTGCCGTATGGAGATTTCTCTCTGCCAGCTCGATCAGTTCAGATCCATGTTTCTAAAGAGTACGATTCCATGAGCTCACAAAGGTTCTCAGAGTGAGTAAGTTAAAGTACTATTAATTTTCAACATTTTAAGTTTCCTAATTTTATATGAAGGAGGTTGTCATGCTTCGTGGGGTACCAGTTTCAGTTATGTCAGTTAAAAACCCAGTTTAACATCCAATTTTTTGGAAGTGTCTCCAAAAAGTGTTAGGTTTTCAATTGGAGTTCAGTTCAACTTTCCCTCCATAGAATGATAGTCAAGTCGAGTATTGAACTAAACTCTAGAGGTCATGTTGTGCTTTTGAGCATTAAATTTTTTAGGAAGTTGGGATTCCCAGTTGTAACTCATTGAGTTTGCTTAAAATAACAATTACCAAACCATTAGTGGCATGATGTTCTTTGAAGCCTTGTATGGAAAGAGTTCCAGTTTACTGGGACGAGCTTAGAGATCGAAAAGTGTTAGGACCTGAGTTAGTGTAAACTACGAATAAGATCTTTTAGAGGATTAGAGCACGGATGTCAACAACCCAAAGCAGACAAAAAGTTACATCGATGTTAGACGTAGATACTTGGTGTTTAAGGTAGGGGATAGCGTGTTTATGAAAGTGGCACCTATAGAAGGTGTTCTGGAGTTTGGAAGGTGATAACTTGTAGAAATACAAGTTATTATAGTCACTATTTGAATTAATTAGAATAACTTTAGAGCTAAACGCATGATTTTTGTAGTTGAATTATGTAAAATGTATCACCATGCGTTGGCACTATTTACAAAACAAAATACCTTAAAAATTATGAGCTTTTCTGTTCTTAACGCAGGATTAAGAAGAAAAGAAGCCCAAATAACCCAATGACTAGAGACAAAGTTGCTGCGAGAACAAATGGAAACCCATGCGTCGAAACGATGGGCCTGAGACCATGCGTCGATACCATGCGTTGAGGAGAGAAAGTAAATACAGACGCCTGGGCAAAAGCTGTCAGGTCATTATGAAAAAGGACAACATGTTATCAGATCATGGCAGAACCAATGTACCTATAATGTAAAAAGTCTACGCAGCGGGGCAGAGAATTTAATGCAAAGGTGTCAGGCCATCATGAGCTTCAACTTTTCAACGCCTATAAAAAGCCCAAAGCTTCAAAGGAAAAGGGGGGGAGAAAAACAAGTTCAG
This sequence comes from Citrullus colocynthis, assembly GCA_031780015.1. Lineage (NCBI taxonomy): Eukaryota > Viridiplantae > Streptophyta > Magnoliopsida > Cucurbitales > Cucurbitaceae > Citrullus > Citrullus colocynthis. The sequence continues at coordinate 1,172,349 of QLSR01000077.1, forward strand.
GAGGCCAAAGCTCCGCACAACTCCTCCACCATAACTAGCCTCCATTTCGAGCTCGTCTGGAAGAAGGATTCTGAGAACTTTCAGAATCATCTCCCAGGGAGTGAGAACCTTCACCCTATGGATTTTATGTATCAGATAGCAACCATCTCAAGCCTCCATGAAGCAAGTCGTTGCCATTGACAGCTTGACGTCTTCAATGTCTGTTTATTTTCTATTTCTCTCATTTTTACTTATGTTTTGTTAATGACATTCGAGCGAATGGCTTATTTTCTTAATATAAGTTTGATTGACGACTATCTTCCATTTATTTCCATATTAAATATCTTATACCATGTTATTTGAATGCTAAATGAGTTAGATGTTAGAGTTAGTTTTTCTTAAGCAATATGAAGTATGCTACATCCTAATGAATGCATATCATTAGCTTGCATAGCATTGTCTGACAAACAAGTGTAGTAAGCACGACTGTCTAGCTTGAGAGAGTAGATGGTTAATCTTTAGCATTTATCAAGAGTAGATGAAGTGCAGAGATGTAGTTCATCTTTTGCCAACGCAAACTTACCATGCGTCTTACAGATAAGATTAATGTGGCGTCGAAACATCGAAAGATGGATTCACAAACTCGATTTGTAGGTATGTACTTATACTTAGATAGGCTTAAGTAACAACTAGCTCCTGCATTAACTCTACCTTTATCGCATGGTTCCATTCATTCTCAACGCATGCTATCTAACACTAAATGACATTTGACTAACCATTGCCGCGTACACCTCATTATTAGTTGTAGGAAATTTTATTCATTCTTTATGTATAGTTATAGATACATACAAATCTTGCATATATTATTTGTATAGTCCACCGCATAGTCAAGCAACTATTCTCAAACGCCTAGTTATTACAAATCCCTGCGTTCGACCCTAGACTCACCAGGAAACCTATAAGAGCTTATACTTGGGCTTCTTATAGGAAAACTTGCTTAATCATTATCATACGTGAGTAATTCTCGACGCATCTTTGTACAGAAAACGATAACATCTATTTTTGTGCAACATGCTATGAAACTCAAATGTAAATCGGAAATAGAAAACAAACAAATAAAAAAAAATCAACAACAAGTTTTTGGCATCGTTGCCGGGGATTTGAATTAATAATTTAGGTTTTGCAATATTTTCTTGATCTATGCAGAAAATCTCAATCTTGGGCCGTACAAAGCGTTTAGCCGAAGAGTCACCTGACAGTTTATGAACAAAGGCAACCTGTGTTCATTTCTAACCCTGAGATCGAGAGAACCTTTCAGAAAAGTAATAAGACATTTCAAAGGCGGCGACAATTTTACAGAGAGAAGCAAATGGAAAATCAAGCAAAAAAGGCCAATCAGCCTTTGAGAGCGAATAATGGGGCTAATGACAGGCATCACGAAGCAATGAACCATGCATTAGCCCAAGCGCAACTTCAAGCTTAGTTGCAGAATGATCAACAAACTCATCCTATTCTTTTGGCATATGATCGGAACCGTCTGATCAGGGATTACGCGTCGCTAATCTTATATAATTTTTCACTTGGAATTATGTGACCCGCGTCTCAAGGTTCGAGATTTGAAATGAAGCCAGTCATGCTTCAGATGCTACAAACAGCAGGTCAGTTTGGGGGATCACCCGATGAAGACCCTCATGCTCACCTAAAAAGCTTCATCGAAATCTGTAATACCTTCGTCATCCCAAACATAAGTGCAGATGACATTCGGTTGATGCTGTTCCCATTCTCCTTCAGAGATGAGGCGAGACAGTGGGCATATTCTTTGGAACCAGGTGAGATCACTACTTGGAACCAAATGATCGAGAAGTTTATGAAAAAGTTCTTCCCATCGACAGAGAATGCTCGAAGAAGAAGAGATATCGCCAACTTTCAAAAAAAAAGGCAAAGAAACCTTAAGCGATGCTTGGGCAAGATTTAAGAGGTTGGTCAGGAACTGTCCGCATAATGGTTTTCCCGACTGTGTACAAATGGAGATATTTTATGACGGCTTGACCGAGGCATCTCAGACCGCTGCAAATGCTGTCGCAGTGGGAGGACTACTTGATAAAACTTATACTGAGGCTAAGGAAATTCTTGATAAATATCCAGAAATCATGAGGATTGGGAGGACCAGGGATATAACCGAGCTGGTTGCAGGCAAAACAATGCGTCAGGAGCATCAGAGCATAATAGTGTTGCTATGTTACAAGCTCAAGTTACCGCCATGACTAACCTGTTGCAGACTATGGCCCTGAATCAGTCAAATACAGGAGGCGGCGGCCAAGTTAATGCAGTGAATCAACTCAACGCCTCAGGATGCGTCGAATGCGGGGAACCGCATACGTATGAGGTATGTCCACAGAACCCTCAATCTGTATGCTTCATACGGAACAACCCGTATTCCAACACCTACAATCCTGGCTGGAGGAATCATCTGAATTTCTCATGGGGTGGTAACCGCCAGCCTGAGCAGCAAGGTGCGCCAACGCATGAGAGAGGTGGATCGTCTGGATTCTCCCATGGACATCAGAGGCAAAATTCACATCAATCAACGCCTAGTCCATCATCATCAATGGAAGCTCTTCTGAAGGTATACATGCAGAAGAACGACGCCTTGATGCAAACCCAGGCGTCATCCATCAGGAATTTAGAGCTTCAGATTAGCCAAATCGCTGGAGAACTTAAGACGCGACAAAAAAGGTCTCTTCTGAGCAACACCGAAGCCCCACACGGTACGGGCAGTTCAGGAAAAGAACAGTGTCAAGCTGTGACGCTGCGAAGTGGAAAAGCCATGAATGAACTCCCCCGCCCAGTGAAGAATACTCTAGCTAACGAGACTGAGAATCACTTAAACCAACCAGAGAACTCTCAACCAACAATTCACCTTTCCAGTCCCACCATTGAATCTGACCATTCAACACAACAAAAACAAGCTGACATGCGAAGAAGTTTATCAAGGAAAGATGCATCAACAAGCGTGTCAGTCGAGCTGCAAACGCCTCCTTATCCACAGTGGTTAAGAAGGAAGGAAAGTAATGAGAGGCAGTTCAAACGCTTCCTGGATGTACTTAAACAATTGCACATCAACATCCCGCTGGTGGAAGCGTTGGAACAAATGCCCACTTATGCTAAATTCCTCAAGGACATACTGTCTAGAAAGAGAGGAATGGGTGAATATGAGACCATAGCTCTAACGCAAGAGTGCAGTGACATGGTCTATGAACGCATCCTCACAAAGATGAAAGATCCAAGGAGATTCACCATTCCTTGTTCCATCGGGGGGGTTTACATAGGAACAGCGTTGTGTGATCTAGGGGCTAGCATTAATCTCATGCCCCTGTCAGTATTCAACAATTGGGGATCGCATCGCAGCCAACAACAGTCACCCTTCAACTGGCGGATCAATCCGTTGTGCATCCTGAAGGAAGGATCAAGGATGTGTTGGTAAAGGTAGACAAGTTCATTCTCCCTGCAGATTTCATTATCCTGGAATATGAAGCAGACGAAGACGTCCCTATCAGACTTGGACGCTCGTTTCTGTCAACAGGTCGTACACTCATCGACGTCCATAAGGGGGAAATCACTATGAGAGTTAATGATCAGGAAGTGATTTTCAACGTTTTTAAGGCGTTAGAGTATCCAGGAAAACAGGAGACCTGCCAAAACCTCGACGCAAAGGACGAGTTCCATAAAATGTTGCTTGAAGAAGAAAATGATGAAAAGAATGCAAATCTGGACGCACAACAGCCTGAACAATGCTGTGCCGTGGTCCATTTTGCTTTTGAACCCTTGACACCAAATCAAACCAACCAACGAATAAAACCATCTTTGAAAGAAGCGCCAGAACTCGAGTTAAAAGCGTTGCCAACCCACCTGAAGTATGTTTACTTAGGAAAAGGTAACTCTCTTCCAGTTATTATTTCAACTGCTTTATCCCCTAACCAAGAATCAGCTTTGCTAATCATTCTTAAAAGCACATCCGAGCTGTTGGATGGACTTTGGCTGATATCAAAGGGATAAGCCCCACATACTGCATGCATAAAATTCGTCTAGAAGAAGGAAAAGACGGATCCATCGAGCCCCAAAGGGTGAAGAATCTGCATGGACTACAAGAAACTCAACGCGGCGACGAAGAAGGATCATTCCCACTGCCTTTTATTGACCAAATGTTAGATAGACTTGCAGGAAATGAGTTCTTCTGCTTCTTGGATGGTTATTCAGGCTACAACCAAATCATGATTGCTCCGGAAGACTAGGAGAAGACAACCTTTACATGTCCTTATGGTACATTCGCATTTCTACACATGCCGTTTGGACTATGTAATGCCCCAGGCACCTTTCAGCAGTGTATGATGGCAATCTTCTCTGAATTTTTGGAAGAATCTGTGGAGATATTCATGGACGATTTTTCAGTCTTTGGAAATTCGTTTGAAGCATGTTTAGCCAATTTAGAAAAAGTATTGAAAAGATGCGAGGACACCAACTTAGTGCTCAATTGGGAAAAATGTCACTTCATGGTGAACAAAGGAATTGTCCTCGGTCATAAAATATCCAAGAAGGGCCTTGAAGTTGATCAGGCGAAAATTGAAGCCATGGAGAAGCTCCCGCCTCCTACAAATGTGAAGACACTTCGCAGCTCTTGGGACATGCAGGCTTTTATAGAAGGTTCGTCAAGGACTTTTCAAAAATTGCACGCCCCTTAAGCTCGTTGCTGGAGCAGAATCGACCTTACAAGTTTGATGAAGAATGCCTCAAGGCGTTTGAAACTTTGAAAGCAGTACTGGTGTCAGCACCAATTTTAATTGCCCCAGACTGGTTATAACCATTCGAGCTAATGTGTGATGCTAGCGACTATGCGATGGGAGCTGCGTTGGTTCAACGCAGAGACAGAGCGTTGCACCCTATAGCCTACGCCAGCAAAACTTTCAACGCAACCCAAGCGAATTACACCACTACCGAGAAAGAATTGCTAGCAATAGTCTTCGCTGTTGAAAAATTCAGAGCATATCTTCTAGGGTCAAAAGTCATCATCCACACTGACCACTCAGCTATCCGATACTTGATGAATAAAAAAGATGCCAAGCCGAGGCTCATCCGATGGGTTCTACTTCTTCAAGAGTTCGACGCAGAAATAGTTGATCGCAAAGGTACAGAGAACAACGTGGCAGATCATCTTTCTAGACTTGAGAATATGGAACACGATCAAAAACAGCTGAACGTTAATGCAAGCTTTCCAGATGAAGCTGTATTAAAAGTCATAGAATCCATGCCATGGTATGCAGATATTGTCGACTTCTTGGTGTGCAAGCAATTTCCCAAAGATTTCAACGCACAACAGAAGAAGAAGTTGATGCATGATGCAAAGTTCTATTATTGGGACGAGCCCCATTTATAAAAAGGGGCTGGATCAAATCTTTAGAATTTGCGTTCCAGAGACTTCATATCAACGCATCCTATCTCAATGTCATGACTCCCCTTATGGAGGACATTTTGGAGAACAGCAAACTGCGGCCAAGGTCTTACAAAGCGGATACTTCTGGTCAACTCTTTTCAGAGATGCCAGGGACTATGCAATCAGGTGCGACAAATGTCAACGCACTGGAAATATTTCAAGTGGAAACGAGATGCCACTTACCTCTATCTTAGAAGTTGAGCTCTTTGACGTTTGGGGTATTGATTTTATGGGCTCATTTCCGCCATCAAACGACCACAACTATATACTGGTAGCTGTGGATTATGTATCAAAATGGGTCGAAGCAATCTCTTGCACTAAGAATGATGCGGCGACAGTCTCAAATTTTCTTCAGAAAAATATATTCACGAGATTTGGAACGCCGAGAGCCCTGATTAGCACTGAAGGTACGCATTTCATTATTAAAATAATTTACAAGTTGCTAATCAAATATAATGTACATCACAGGGTGGCAACTGCATACCATCCGCAGACAAATGGGCAAGCAGAAGTTTCCAATAGAGAGTTGAAGACTATTTTGGAAAAAGTGGTTAACTCCTCTCGAAAGGATTGGGCTCCCAAATTGGATGAGGCGTCGTGGGCATATCGGACAGCATTCAAGACGCCTCTAGGAATGTCACCATACACGCTGGTCTTTAGAAAGGCATGTCATTTGCCGTTGGAATTAGAGCATAAGGCATTGTGGGCAGCCAAGAGATTGAATCTGGACTTGAAGGCAGCTAGAGAAGCGCGTTAGCTTCAACTGAATGAATTGGAGGAATGGAGATTGCAAGCCTACGAGAACGCAAAGATATACAAAGAGTGAACAAAGCTTTGGCACGATCAACGCATCAGTAAGAAATCTTTGCATATAGGTCAAAAGTTCTCCTTTTTAACTCAAGACTGCGTTTGTTTCCAGGGAAATTAAGAACAAGATGGTCCGATCTATTCGTGATCAAGGAAATTTTTCCTCATGGTGCTGTAGAGCTGATGAATGAAGACAGCACCAACGCATTCAAAGTTGATGGTCAATGCGTGAAGCCATATTATGGAGACTGCTTTGAATGAGACAAAGTAGCCGTGGACCTAGAAAAGATAGAATGAGGAAAAGATGGACGCGCCCTGCATTGACAAAAAGCACAAATATCCCAGGGATGCATCCTAACTTTTGTACTTTAATTTCTTTCAGCTTCTTTGTTATTTGATTTGATTTTAATTGATTCTTATTGTTATTCTATTTTTATTATTTTATTTTTTATTTGCGTTGAAAAATTTTGTTTGGATGCTATCTATTATTTTGCGATGAGTAAAGATCTAAACTCATTCAATTACTAGGCGTCGACATCAAAACGATGCGACACGATTATATCGACGCCTAGGAGGGAATCTGAAGTGATTCTGTCACATCGCTATCAGATCAAGAATTCGAAAAGCTGACTGCGCTTAAGCCGGTTGACATCGACGAATGTCAGATCATTTAATGCGGCTATGATGTCATATATCGAGCCGATAACCCACGTACTCAGCTAAAACCCTTTATAAACCCCTCTTCAATCTCCTTCGGATTATGCTTCCTTTCTCTCCGAATTTTCAAGATTACTGGCGCGATTTTCGGCCTATCCGAACGATTTCCCGATTCTAACCCACTTTTCTCTCTCTTTTCACCTATTCCCTTCCCATGGCTTCCCAGCAACCCAACCCTTCCAAAAGCCCTAAACCTATGGCCTCATCCTCGAGGCATGGTAGTCGAAATCTGTCCACTACTCTACCACACCCAAACCCCTCGCCATTGTCCGCCCCAACAGTCCTGAGTTGAAGGCGACATCAGCCCCATCTCCGCCACACTCCAGGAACCTGTCTGAAGCTCAATAGGTGGGAAGGAATGACGAGTCCACCGTCTTCGGAGATATTCTGGACACCATTGATGAAGAAGACGATGCCTGGTTGGACGGGTTGGTCGACTAGAGGACGAAAAATGAGTCGCGTGGGTCAGTCCCTGCGATGAGTGGTCTTGAGGAGTCGAACTCCAATGAAAGACCCATTGGAAAGGTAATCAAGGCGGTGGAAAAGAAGAAGTCCGCCCCAAAGAGGAAAATTAGGCCAATAAGGGCTAGGGAAGAAAAAGCTGAAGAAGATGTACCGCCGCTAAGAAGAAAAAATGAAAAAGTAAAGGATGCGGGGACATCCAAGGCTATTGCATAAGCTTTCGCCGCATCATCTGTTGATCGATTAACGGCGAGGGCGGCAGAGAAATCCAAGAAGCTGAAAGACGACTTCAAACAAATGAAAGAAAGGACGTAGTCGATTCTCGCCGCAGTGAAGAAAAGAAAAGAGGAAACTGAATCTGGTGAGCAAGCTGCCAAGGAGCCGCCAGAAGAACCGAGTTTCTCCGTCGCATAGCTGAGATCACGGCGAAATTAGAAGTAGATGTGGAAGTGACTGATGCGGAGAAGCTACCCAAAGCTGAACGCATCAAACAAAATGTAAAGAAAATAAGGGAGGAGAAGAAGAAATAAAGAGAGGTAGCATTAACCAAGGAGAAGCTACCAGAGAAGAAGAAGAAAGCTGAGGTGGCCAAGGCACCTGCAGTGGTTATAAGGGACGTGGATGCAAGCAGAGCAAGGAGAACGCCTGCTAGTCCCATCAATATGAATGAGAAGGGAAAAGAGAAATTGGTTGAGGAACCAACAAAGAAGGCGGCGAAGAGCCAAAAGAAACAATTCAGTGGGCTCTATACTGAAGTGGGATTTTTCCCTGAGCCACTTGAGCTGCCCGCCTTCATTATGCAAGGAGTCGACGCATTGGGTTGGAGACAATTTTGTGAAAGCGCCCAAGTCATCCAACCTACCGCCGTGGAGGCATTTTACGAAGGAACCATTTACCGCAAGGCAAACCAAGTCAAAGTTGGAGATGAGGTGATCTCTTTCGAGCCTCAGGAAATCAATGCGTTGTTTGATCTTCCCAACATTCCGACGGCGGAAGGTAATAGAATAATGTCGACGCTTACAGAAGCCGAAATGAATGACGCCCTCACAATCATCGCCAAACTGGGGTCAGAGTGGAACACTTCCTCAAAGGGCATTCAGACATTAGCGCCAACATGCTTGATCGCCGAGGCCAATCTGTGGCTGTACTTCATCAAGCGGTCGCTAATCCCCACAACGCATGACGCCTTAATTTCAAGGGACCGTGCCATGGTCATTTACTGCATCATGCAGGGAATTCAGCTAGACGTGGGATGCATCATTGCCCCACAGATTCGGGGGTTGTTCTTCAAGCCAAGGGGTTAGCTATTCTTCCCCTTTCTTGTGATCAGACTGTGCGCCAACGCACAATTCATGGAGGATGCGCCAATCAGTGCGGTAAATGGAGTTTTTTCAGCCCAAAGACTGAGACAAATATTAAAGGACTCACCGCATCTGCTTGAGGCGGCCAACCCAAAGAAGCGGCCAACCAAGTCACAAGAACCACCCTTCCACCCCCCTCAACCCAAGAAGAGGAAACTTCTCAAGAAGAATTTTGAGATTAAGGCGTTGAGTTCACAACCTAGTGAAGCTGAAGAAGCTGATCAGCTCGACTCCAACCCACAAGCCTTGACCATTTATACTCCTCCCATCGACCCAATCCATGAGGAGCCCTCTTCACCACCAACTACCCCTTCCCCGAAAATCCAAAAAGAGCCACTGTAGGTACCCACCACCTAATGCGGCCTCCCATCGCCCCTTCGAATTCCTATCGCAGACTTAAATGAAGGATCGACGGAAGTGTCACCGCCTTCTTTGCCCCACCTGGAGTTAACCCTCTCCCCACCTCAATCATCTACCTTTCGAGAGGCAACTCCACCACCACCCCCACCACCCGTTGAGCCAACCCTGACTCTGGATCCTGAGGAGTCAGCGCCCTTTCAATTTTCACCGCCTTGCCAAGAACCTCAATCATCCAATCTTCTAACTCCACCAACTACCGAGCCTTCTGTCCACCCAACTTCTCAACCACCAGCAGAAGCGTCTACAAGCACGCATCATCAAGAAGAACCATATCACTTGCGACATGCTTCTACCCCGCTGCAGTTTGTTGATTTGAGTCTAGATGAATTACTGCGGTACTTGGATGATGGGATCCTTCACCCCGTCATGGGAGACTTGGATGAAATTCGGCGCAAAGAGATGGAAATTCTCCAGCGGCAAGAAGAGTTGGCTCAACAAGTTTCACAATTGGGTCAGCAAGTGACTTAGATGGCGCAGCAACAATTGGAGCTTTGGAATTTTGTTCAACGCCAAGCTCAGCGTCAGGATGAACAATTTAGCACTATGATGAATTACATTTATGAAGTGTTCGTCCAACGCATCCCAGTGCCAATTATTCCTCCTTCCCTTGAGCAACCCCTTCAGTTCCGATCCAAATCCTCCCCCTGCGGGCAACAATGACAACGCCTCGGGGAGAACTTAAATTTGGAGGTGTTCTTTGGGAATTTTTCCTTCTTTTCTTATGTTTATCCCTTTGATTCATTTTGTAAATAATACAATGCATAATACATTTACATCAATACAATATTCAATTCATGAATCTCTTTGTGCTATTTTGTTTGTGCTTTCAATTATTTCTTGCTTTATTATTTTCCCCGCCTTGTTTTTGTTTCTGCGTTCAACTTCAATGATGATATTTATGCTCTTCCCTGTCGACTTATTGAAATAAGAGGATTAACTCACAAACCTTAGGATATTACACTTGGTAAATTACTTCCAAGAGTTAGTATACGTCGCAAGCTTTGCCTCAAACCTCTTTTACACAACTTTTCTAAGGCAATCTCATAACTTGATTTCAGCAATGAGGACCTTGCTGTCTTTAAATTTGGGGGTATGAAAGGTTTGAGCCATGCGTCTAGAATTCATAAAACATGAAAAAAAAATTGATATAAGTATATTTCCGAGGACAAACAACTCCGCTGACAGCGCCCAAAATTAGCCTGTTAAGAGTTGAGTTGAGAATGGCTCGTTACACCACATAATAGAAGGTGAGAGTCCAAGATCAGCGAAAAATAAATAAACGGTACCACTGTCGACGCAACCAAAAAGGAACGCGATAAGTGCCAAGTTGTGAAAGGGTATTTGCTCGATGTTGACTGCCTCCATGCACCCCATCGTTAGTATGTCAAAACGAAGGTAGATAGCCCGGATCAACGCAAGTCCACTTAAAAAATAAATAAATAAATAAATAAAAAAGAAAAATAAAAACTTTATGAATGAATGAACTCCATGGCACATTACTAAAATGAGGACATCAGATTGGCTGGAAATGAGTAAGGGCATTTTTGAGGAATAAGCTTCCCGCATCTAAAAATGAGAAGTACTTTCAAAGCGTCAATTGAAAAAGAACTTGGTGTGGTTATCTAATTGTTGATATAGTCAATGAATAGAAGGCATGTTGAGAGGGTGAGCTTTTACTTAGACTTGGGCTATAGAATTTAATAAATTTTCAAATAAATGTTTTGAGGACAAACATTAACTCAAATTTAGGGGTGTGATAACTTGTAGAAATACAAGTTATTATAGTCACTATTTGAATTAATTAGAGTAACTTTAGAGCTAAATGCATGATTTTGGTAGTTGAATTATGTAAAATGTTTCACCATGATTTGGCACTATTTACAAAACAAAATACCTGAAAAATTATGAGCTTTTCTATTCTTAACGCAGGATTAAGAAGAAAAGAAACCCAAACAACCCAAGGATTAAAGACAAAGCTGCTGCGAGAACAAATGGAAACCCATGCGTCGAAACTATGCGTCCGAGACCTTGCGTTGAGACCATGCGTCGATACCATGCGTTGAGGAGAGTAAATACGGACGCCTGGGCAAAAGCTGTCAGGTCATTATGAAAAAGGACAACACGTTATCAGATCATGGCAGAACCAGTGTACCTACAATGTAGAAAGTCTACGCAGCGAGGCAGGAAATTTAATGGAAAGGTGTCAGGCCATCATGAGCTTCAACTTTTCAACGCCTATAAAAAGCCCAAAGCTTCAAAAGAAAAGTGGGAGGGGGAGAGGAGAAAAAAACAAGTTAAGAAGGCGAAAGCTCTGCACAACTCCTCCATCATAACCAGCCTCCATTTCGAGCTCGTCTAAGAGAACGATTTTGAGAACTTTCAGATTCATCTCCCAGTGAGTGAAAACCTTCACCCTATGGATTTTATGTATTAGATAGCAACCATCTCAAGCCTCCATGAAGCAAGAAATTGCCAGTGGCGGCTTGACGTCTTCCATTTCTGTTTATTTTCCATTTCTCTCCTTTTTACTTATGTTTTGTTAATGACATTCGAGAGAATGGTTTATTTTATTAATATAAGTTTGATTGACGACTATCTTCCATTTATTTCCATATTAAATATCTTACACCATGTTATTTGAATGCTAAATGAGTTAGATGTTAGAGTTAGTTTTGCTTAAGCAATATGAAGTATGCTACATCCTAATGAATGCATATCATTAGCTTGCATAGCAAGCACGACTGTCTAGCTTAAGAGAGTAGATGGTTAATCTTTAGCATTTATCAAGACTAGATGAAGTGCAGGGATGTATTTCATCTTTTGCCAACGCAAACTTACCATGCGTCTTACAGATAAGACTAATGTGGCGTCGAAACATCGAAAGATGGATTCACAAACTCAGTTTGTAGGTATGTACTTATACTTAGATATGCTTAAGTAACAACTAGCTCCTGCATTAACTCTACCTTTATCGCATGGTTCCATTCATTCTCAACGCATGCTATCTAACACTAAATGATATTTGACTAACCATTGCCGCGTACACCTCATTGTTAGTTGTAGGAAATTTTATTAATTCTTTATGTATAGTTATAGATACATATAAACCTTGCACATATTACTTGTATAGTCCACCGCATAGTCAAGCATCTATTTTCAACGCCTAGTTATTACAAATCCCTATGTTCGACCCTGGACTCACCAGGAAACCTATAAGAGCTTATACTTGGGCTTCTTATAGGAAAACTTGCTTAATCATTATCATACGTGAGTAATTCTTGACGCATCTTTGTACAAAAAACGATAACATCTATTTTTGTGCAACACGCTATGAAACTCAAATGTAAGTAAAAAATAGAAAACAAAACAAATAAAAAAACCAACAACATCGGCCCATCTGAGTTTACAATTTTGGCAGCGGCAATTGGAGAAGCAGTCACGACCACGGTATTGGGTTGGATGAACGATATGATGGATGGACGTTTTGCTCAGTTTGCACGGTCCCAGCAGGTACCAGCCCCACAAGCAGCAATGCCTGCGCATCAGCCCCAGAACCAAAATGCTCATGATTGGTCGATAGAAGCTAAGCATCTGAGGGACTTCCGAAAATTTAACCCTCGTACTTTGTATGGGTCGCTGAAGGACCCTACGAAAGCAGAAATGTGGCTATCCTCAATCGAGACAACTTTCCGTTACATGAGATGCCCAAAGGAATAGAAGCTCCAATGTGCTGTTTTTATGCTGACAGATAATACTGAGATATGGTGGCACTCAACCGAGAGAATGTTAGACACCCGAGGTGGTCTAACGACTTGGGACCAGTTCAAGGAGTGGTTTTATGAGAAGTACTTTTCCGCGAATACACAATTCAACAAGCAGGCTGAGTTCCTGAGCCTGAAGCAAGGGGCTATAACAGTTGAAGAGTACGAGGAAGAATTCGACAAGCTGTCCCATTTTGCACCAGAGATGGTAGCCACTGAGAAAACCAGGGTGCAGAGGTTTGTTTAGGGCCTGAAGGTCGGGTTGCAAGGCTTGGTCTATTCTCAGGACCCCAAGACTTATGACGTAGCACTTCGAGCAGTAGTCAGAATCAACGCGGATGCCCTAGAAGGGAAGGAGTATCGAAGGTCTTGGATGGCAGGGATCTCGGTGGGTCAGAAGCGAAAGGTAGATCAAAAGGCACCCGAGCCCCCGCGAAAGTGTAAGGCCCTACCTGGCATTGGAAGTTGGCAAGTTAAGAAGAGACTATGAGACGGTCTTTGAATAGAGAAAGTTGGCAGCAAAAGTGGCTAAGTGTTGGTCACGCGTTGGTGGAACTATGCGTTGAGGTGTGTCTGAGGTTTGGCAAGAAGACCATTGGTAGCTATGCGTAGAAGAAAGGAGCGGTATGAATACGGATGAGAAGGCTACTATGCATCGAAAGCCACTAGGCGTTGAAGGTCACTATGCGTTGAAGGTTCGAGCATAGAAGAGTGGTCGAGAGGACTATGCGTTAGTCAACTATCCGGCGATGGGGCGTTGAGCAATTTAAACATAGAAAGTTGAGACCGTGTTGCTGAACCATGCGCGGAAGGTTGCGTTGGGCAATTTAAGTAGGAAGGCGATGATGGTGCTGGTGAGTCGGTGGCCTATATTTATATGTAAGTAAGTACATCGAATAAAAACACACTTTAGACATATTTTGAACTCAGAATCGATCCCATTTCGCAGACGAACAACGAAGAGAGGTGGAAGAAGGTGGTTATATCGAATTTAAGTAGAATTCGAATCATTTTCATGGAGAAATTGAAGCTGGAACCAGGAGCTTGACTGTTGATGATAAGTCTGGACATCATTCGGTATTTGAAGAAGAGTGAGCTGAGAAAGTTGAAGCTAGGGTTAAAAGTTTAAGGTTGGTAAGTTAACCCAATTCTTAACAATTTTTATGTAGAATGTTTAAGCTGAATTTGAACAGAAATTTGTTAAATTCTAGGAGGAAGTAACCAGAATTGAACTATTAGATGATTCAAAGTAGCTGGAGATATTTGAGGATAGCTCTCAAACGAAGAAGAGTTATGGTTTGAAATTTTGAGGTAAGTTAGAAAGCTCACTTCTTTACAAGTTTGTAGAAGGGAGGAAGTTCTGAATTTGGCTGGAATTCAAATGTTTAGCAGGTTGAAGAACAAATCGGAAGGGAAAGAAGAAAACAGTGGCCGTATGGGATCGTTAAGGCGTAATATCGCCAAAGAATAGGAGAGTGAGCAGCGAAACGGATGTCACTAGTAACGCAAAGGGGCGTTGCGTCTCACAACTCTCGCTGAAGTATCGCTGGGTGTCGCTCCTTGAGGTAATCTCGCTAGTCTCGCTAAGCCTAGTCTCGTTAGTACCGCATGGTTATAAGTCAGTCTTATTATTAATATCGCTGATGTTTGTGAATATCGCTCATATGAAAGTTGTTAACAAGAAAAGGATTGGCGATGAAATACATGTTGAGATGTTTAAGTACATGTAGTAAATGTAAAGAGGAATATTAGTAATATCTAACACGAAAAAGGTATGTTTACAGGCCAAGAGGAGCTAGAGGAAGCGTATAACCCGCTCGGAGCTTGGAATAAGTTGTGAGTGGCATTATAGTTGTGATAAGTCAGTTGGTTATTATTTTCTATATACTTAGAGTATCTATGAGTCATGACTGAAGTATACTCTTATGCATGAAACAAGTGCATGACTTATATGTAAGCTGGAGCTTAAGATGTACTAGTTAATGCTCCTAAGTTAGTGTTAGCTGAATGCTCTGAAAATGTTGAAGTATCATGATTTATGTTAATTTATGATTTATGTGACGCATGTATCAGAACCCTAGGAAGATTGACTTGGGACCCAATGCTGAAGGACATGAGAAGGCATATGGGCAGCCCTAGTATTTCAATGAATCTCTCACCAAAAGACATAGAGAAGGTGATTGAATATGACCTAGGACCCTAATACCAAAGGACATGAGAAGGTATATGGGCAGCCTGAGTTCAGTCAAACATATAAGATTATTAAAAGGCATATGACGCTGATGTGTTGAGATTACACCACACAGGCAAGGTTTATTGACGTTGGGCGCGTTGAGTTCGCTCCGCCTCAACTAAGGTTTAATGAAAAGAAACTTAGTTGTATAATTATTATAGTTGCAAGTTTACATTGCAAGACTAAGCAGTTTACACTTGTGTTTGTAGTTATGCCTTATTGAGTTATATTTTAGATAGTCACTCACTGAGCATTGTAGCTCATAAAATTCTTGTTTTTTTTTTTTTTTATGTTTTCGTTCCAGGTAGCGAGCGTGTTCGGGGTGCTTAGCCTACCATCAAGACTCGTCTGAGCTTATTTAGGATTTTGTACTTGGGAACTTGTAAATCTCATCCCTATGTAGATATTGCTTATATTTGAGTGGTATAGTGAGAATCATTAGGCATACTTGTAGTTTTTACACATGGTCTTTTAAGTATTTCTCATGATGCTATATTATCAGCAAATCCTTGCATAACTATTGTAAAGTTTAAGTCACTTTTAAGCAGGTTATGATGTATAAATGTGTTCATAATAGTTAGGAGTAGAAGAAAGAGTAACTTTAACACTCACTCCTAGGTGTAAATATAAATGTATATATATATATCTAGGATAAGGGTGTTACAGAAAGGGTTGGCATTCAGATAGACCCTTCAGTCATTATAAGCAACTGGCCACTGAGACATGAGGAGTCTGGAGGGACTGGCCCGTATGTAAGAACTGTGGAAAACACCACTGAGGGTGTTGTCTGATTGGCACGAGAACTTGTTTCAGGCGTAAGCAGGAGGGCTGTACCACAGAGCATTGCCTAGGAACGCAACCTCCTGGAGGTAAGAGCCGGCCTATGCACCCTCACCCTGGGGGCCCGAACCGGCAGCAACAACAAGGCCAGGTCTACTCTACCACCTAGCAGGAGGCAGAGAAGTCCGACACGGTGGTGACAGGTACACTGGTGACAGGTACACTCCCCGTTTTGGGGCACCATGCTTTGGTGTTATTTGATTCTGGCTCTTCCCATTCTTTTATATCGTCAGTATTTGTGAAACATGCCATGTTAGAGGTAGAGCCATTGCATTATGTATTGTCAGTGTCTACCCCGTCCGGGGAGATCATGTTAGCAAATGAAAAGGTGAGGGCATGTCAGATAGAAATAGCAAACTGTGCTCTTGAGATGACCTTGCTAGTCTTAAATATGCAGGATTTCGACGTTATTTTGGGTATGGAATGGCTGGCTGCTAATCATGTCAGCATCGACTGTTCCCGTAAGGAGGTGGTTTTCAGTCCTTCTTCTGCGACAAGCTTTAAATTTAAAGGAGCAGGGACCGTGGTCTTGCCCAAGATAATCTCAGCCTTGAAAGCCAGTAAGCTACTGAATCAGGGGACCTGGAGTATTTTAGCCAGTGTAGTGGACACCAGAGAAGCGAAGGTTTCCTTGACAACAGAGCCAGTAGTGAGAGACTACCCTAATGTTTTCTCAGAGGATCTCCCAAGCCTACCTTCGCCTATAGAGGTAGACTTTGCAATCAAGTTGGAGCCGAGTACAACGCCTATCTTAAAGGCTTCTTATAGAATGGCTCTAGCAGAGTTGAAGGAGCTCAAGACTCAATTACAAGAATTGCTAAATAAAGGGTTTATTCACCCCAGCATGTCACCGTGGGGCGCACCCATTTTGTTTGTGAAGAAGAAGGATGGGACGATGTGCCTTTGCATCGACTACAAGGAGTTGAATTAAGTCACTATCAAGAACAAGTACCCGCTCCCGAGGATTGATGACTTATTTGACCAGTTGCAAAGAGCCATGATTTTCTCAAAAATTGATCTTCGGTCAAGTAATCACCAATTGAGGATGAAAGACAGCGACATTTCGAAGACAGCCTTCCGTTCTAGATATGGACATTATGAGTTTGTAGTGATGTCGTTTGGCTTGACAAACGCCCCGACAGCATTCATAGACTTAATGAATCGGGTGTTCAAGGATTTCCTCGCCACCTTCGTAATAGTATTCATTGATGACATTTTGGTGTATTCTCGGACCAAGGCTGAGCACGAGGTACATTTGCGTCGAGTTTTGGAAACTTTGCGAGCCAACAAGTTGTATGCCATGTATTCAAAGTGTGAATTTTGGCTAAAGCAAGTGTCCTTTCTGGGACACGTGGTATCGAGGGGTGGAGTCTCTGTTGACCCTACAAAGATCGAGGCGGTTACTACCTGGCCTCGTCCTATGACAGTCACCGAGGTACACAGTTTCTTGGGCTTGGCAGGCTATTACCATCGTTTCGTTAAGGACCTTTCGCGCATCGCCGCACCGTTGACTCAGTTGACAAGGAAGGGTGCTCCTTTTGTGTGGAGTAAGGCTTGTGAGAAAAGTTTCCAAGATCTTAAACAGAAGTTGGTTTCTGCACCAGTACTTACAATACCAGATGCGCTAGGAGGTTTTGTGGTTTACAATGATGCCTCCAAGAAGGGGTCGGTTTGCGTGCTAATGCAACATGGTAAGGTGGTGGCCTGTGCCTCCCGCCAACTAGAAACCCATGAACAGAAGTACCCCACTCACGATTTGGAGTTGACGGCGTTGGTTTTTGCTCTGAAGATTCGGAGACACTATTTATACAGCGAGAAGATACAAATCTTCACGAACCATTAGAGCCTAAAGTACTTCTTCACCCAGAAGGAGTTGAACATGAGACAGTGAAGATGGTTGGAACTGGTAAAGGATTATGATGTGGAAATTTTGTATCACCCCGGCAAGGCAAATGTGGTATCAGATGCCCTTAGTAGAAAAGCGGTTCATTCGGCAGCTCTGATCACTAGGTAAACTCCGTTATGCAGGGAATTTGAGCAGGCGAGTATTGCTATATCTGTTGGAGAAATCACCTCACAATTGTTGCAGTTGACCATCCAACCCACTCTAAGGTAGAAGTGCATCAACGCTCAGTAAAGTGACCCTTACCTCGTTGAGAAGGTTAACTAGGTAGTGGCGGGTCAAGGCGGAAAATTCTCGTTATCATCGGAAAACGGTTTGTTTTACCAGGGACGTTTGTGTGTGCCTGCAAGCGGCGAACTTAAGAACGAACTATTGTCAGAAGCTCACAACTCTCCCTTCTCAATTCACCCTGGCAGCACTAAGATGTACAAGGATTTGAAATGTTGCTACTAGTGGCATGACATGAAAAAGAAGGTGGCAGACTATGTCAGTAAATGCTTGGTGTGTAAGCAAGTGAAAACCTTGAGGCAAAAGCCAGCAGGGCTATTGCAGCCTCTAAGCATTCCAGAGTGGAAGTGAGAGAACATATCTATGGATGTCGTTGGAGAATTACCACGGATGGTGTTGGGCCATACAGTGATCTAGGTCATAATTGACAGACTTAACAAGTCTGCACACTTCTTCCCAAGCAAGCTTACCTTTTCAGTGAGTAAGTGGGCACAGATCTACTTGAAAGAGGTGGTAAGGTTACACGGGGTGCCAGTTTCTATAGTATCAGATAGGGACCCGCGATTCACTTTTAAATTTTGGAAAAGCCTCTAGTCAGCTTTGGGCACACGGTTGGATTTCAGTACGGACTTCCACCCACAGACCGATGGCCAGACGGAGCGATTGAACCAAACATTGGAGGACATGCTGCGCGCTTGTGCGTTGGATTTCCCAGGAAGTTGGGACTCCTACCTGCACCTCATGGAATGCGCTTACAACAACAACTACCAGGCTACTATTGGCATGGCGCCATTTGAAGCCTTGTATGGAAAATGTTGCAAATCTCCAGTTTGCTGGGATGAAGTGGGAGAGCGAAGATTGTTAGGGTCGGAGATGGTGCAGATGTCGAATGAGGCTATCCAGAAAATCAGAACTCGCATGCAGACAGCACAAAATAGGCAGAAGAGTTACGCTAACACTAGACGCAAGGATCTGGAGTTCGATGTGGGAGATAAAGTGTTCTTAAAGGTGGCTCCTATAAAGGGTGTCTTGAGGTTTGGAAGGAAGGGGAAGTTAAGTCCCCGTTTCATAGGGCCGTTCGAGATTTTGGAACGGATTGGCCCCATGGCTTACCAGTTGGCGTTACCATCATCTCTCGATGCAGTCCACAATGTGTTTCACGTCTCCATGCTGAGGAAGTATGTCACCGACCCTTCTCACATAGTGGACTATGAACCCCTACAATTGAGGGAAGACCTGAGCTACGAGGAGGAACCCATCGAAATTTTGGCGAAGGAAGTGAAACCTTGTGCAACAAGGAAATAGCACTAGTGATGGTATTATGGCAGAACCATGGTTTCAAAGAAGCAACATAGGAGCGGGAGGATGAAATGAGATCAAAGTATCCTGAGCTCTTTCAGGTTTAGGACTTTCGGGGACGAAAGTTTCTCAAGGAGGGGAGAGTGTAACGGCCCGAAATTTCAGGTAAATATACCCTCTTTCCCTCTTTATTGCGCACCGTTCTTTCATTAAGGCATTTGGAGGAAGTAGAAAGGTGGAAGAAAAAAAATAACAATAATAATAATAATAATATTAATAAATATGAATTAAACGAAATTAGAGAGTTGGAAATATTTAAATGTGATTTAAATATTAATTGGATGAATAGAGATTCATCAGATTGGAAATTGTCGGATCAAGAGGAAAATTTATTAATTTAATATTTAATATAATTAATTAAATTAATTATATATTAATATTAAATTAATATTATTTAAAATTAATTAATGGAATTAATGTTAAAAGAAATTGAAAATTGGAAAATTTAATTTTGAATTTAAGAAATTCATTTTTTAGTTTTAATGGATTTTTCCAATGTTTGCATGGCTGAAGTAGGAGGTGGTCCCTTCTCATCCCTCCTTAAACCTACGTGAAACACCACTTAATCCACCATGTTAATCACCATTTTTTTGTGTCAAGTTGCATGTGAAATGGTTTTGCATGTGTTCTTTTATATATAGAGGAAAGAAAGATTGATGAAGGGTTGATCATCTTAGTGAATTTTGTTAAAAATTCCCACTAACTCAAAACTGTCCAAACTCTTAATTGTTTACAAATTTGCTCCAAATTCATCACAATTTCAAAATATATTTATTTCTAAAAAATAAACCAAAATATATGTGTTTCTTTATGAAATTAGTTCTTAGTGTTTAATAGTCCTTTGTGGTAATTGAACTTACAGTATAAACATTTTTGGTATAGGACAAACCAAACAAGGTTATGTATATAAACACTTATAAAAAGACCTAACCAAATAGATAAGTGTTTAAATTTTAAACTCATTTTATAGAAAATATTTTTTAAAAAATGTATTCTTAAAAAATACTTTTTTTCATAGACAATTCAAACACATACTTAGTTTTGAAATGATTTTAGGCTCCATTTGTGATTGTTTTTTTAGGGTCAAAGGTAATTCTAGAAAAATCTTAACCATTTTTAGACGTGTTTGGTTAAACATATTATTATTATTTTTAATAATCATGTTTCATTTTCTTCTTACATTTAAAATCATCTACATAAGGCTTTTAGCTTTCTTAAAAAGTTGTCGCTCTCAATCAACTATTTTAAATTAAAATCTCATATCCTTTTATATATCTATTTTTCTTTCATATCTATTTCATCCCATATCAATAAAAATTTGAACGATTCAACATTTTTAAAATAAAATTTTTCCTAAACTTGTAAAATAATTTATATTAAATAAAATATCCTACAATTTACATTGTGCAATTTTTTTTTCAAAATAAACATAGATTAAAATACTTTAATTTGAAATCACATTTCTTCATTTAAATTTTATATAACTGTGACACGCCAATTTCTAAGTATGGGTTAATTATTGAATTCGTATTAGTAGGGCAATTCTAAATTTTCGGATAAGTGGTTTAAAAAAATAATAATAATAGTCTTGTTAATTAAAGAGGTGGAATTAGTCTTATTGGGAAGAGGGAAAAGGATTTTGAGGAAATTTGAAATTTAGAGTTAATTGTAGGCTATTATGTGGAGACCTCGGCAAGCGTGCTATGAAAAAAAAGACTTTCCTCTCTCTCCCTCACGTTTCCTCTCTTCCGCCACCACTCTCTCTCTCTCCTCTGCATTTTCTGTCTCCTTGTCTCTCTCTCTCCTTCGGTCAGACTCTCTCTCTTCCGGCGTCTCTTCGTCTCCCTCACGTTTTCTCTTCCGTCGCCTCCCTCTCTCTTCCGATCAGTTTTCTCTCTCCCGACGACTCTCTCTCCTTCGTTCGGCTCTCTCCCGACAACACTCTCTCTCCCCTTCGGCGGTATGCGCTCTCTCTCGCTCTCTCTCTCTCGGTTTCTCTCGGCACTCTCTCTTCCTCCCTGACGTTTTCTTCTCTCTCAGCTACTGTCTCTCCCCCCACGTCACCGTTGTCCGCTAGTCGCGCCGCCGTCGTCAGTCCTCTCTCTCGAATGTCGCCGCCGCCGTTGTCTTCTGTCGCTGGTCAGTCACGGTAAGGCAATGTGCTTTTGCTTGGGTTTTTGTTGAATTTGTGGTATTTGACTATTGGGTTATTACTGTTGTGGGCGTGTCAGGATTTCAACCCAAGAAGTTTTGGCAGGAAGTAATAGCGCAGTTAGCGGACTAAACCAAATCTCACGGTAAGTAATTTCCCTATGGAGGGCTAGACTCGATACCTTGGATGTTTGGACTGTTACTGTGTAAAAATTGGGATGTTGAACTGTTATCTCTGTATAAAATGGAATTGCTGAGTAATTGGGATATTTAGACTGTTTCTCTATAAATTGGAATTGTCGAATAATTGGGATGTATGGACTGCTGTCTCTAATAAATAGAACCCTGGATAAGTATAGCATATATGTATCTGATAAGTATAACATTCCCTGGATGTTTATGGGTGCCTGTTGAATATATTATGTTACTGGCATGTTACTGCAACGTGATAGATACCTGGATTAGGTGCCTACAGGATAGACACCATGATAGTATTCTAGAGACCCTGTGTACCCCTGGATGCATGATAGTGTTCCCTACGTTGGCGACATGTTCATCAGTTTGTGTTCCTTCAAGATCACCGGTATGTGGTCCTTTGCGACCACCAGTTTGTGTTCCTTTGGGGCACCAGTTTGTGGTCCTGAACCACCAGTTTGTGTTCCTTCGAGATCACCAGTTTGTGAATGCCATTTGCCAACGACAGGGGTTACCTGTGCCAGCTCCATGCTTATTTTGCATACAGGGTTTGTGTTTAGTTGATCCCCTATGGGTTACTTGCTTGAGTATTTTTGTATTCATTCTTTCTTTTCCTTTTTATGCCTCTAGGTAAGGGAAAGAAGGTGTTGGCGAATGACACTTTTTATGCCTCTAGGTAAGGGAAAGAAGGTGTTGGCGAATGACTAGAAGAATCCTTGAGGCGTTACGAGATTCGCATGACTTTCTGCTAGTGTTTGCATGCACATGGTTTCTTTTCATGTAGTTTTGAAAGCTTGAACATGATTTTGTGCATTTTGTTTTGTATCGCATTTAATTATTCATTTATTTATCCATTTATTTTTTTAAAATAAAATTCAAACATTCTTAAAGAAATGTTTTATTAGGGTACCCCGAAGCACTGTTGATTGTTATTTATTAATGAGGTCACATTTGGTAATAAAAATCTAAGGGTTGTTTAAAATTGTGTTTTCTTTTCTCCTTCATTATTGCACAGCGTCGTTTTGGGTCGAGCATGCATAGAGTAATGATCCGGTTAGGGGTCGGTCTAGGTGGGTCGTTATAATAACCATAAATTTTTTTTCTTCATACTTTTATCATATCATTTGAATAAATATAAACATATAATTGGTAATTTAAACTTAAATTTATAAATAATTAACTTAAATATAAACATATAATTGGTAATTTAAACTAAAATTTATAAATAATTAACTTATGAAATTTATATATTATATATAACCTTACAAATTTTATATAATATGTTTAATTTAATCTTTATAGGTAAGTCACATCAAATATATTTTAAACTTCTAAAATGTTATTTATTTCTTTAGTTTAAAATTTAAAATTTATCAAACACTAAACTATGACAGTTGATTTTTCTAAATATAGTTGCCAGTTGCAGCAATTCTAAATGAAACTTGAAAAATAAATTATCAAAATTTCATTAAAACTTTCTAAAAATATATGAAAAGTAAAGACATGCAGATGGTTAAAAAGAAAAGCACCACACCAATTTCAATTAAAGTTTAAATACTATCTTCCACTACTTTCTCATTATATAATTAAAAAATATCAAATTAAAAATTATTTTTTTAAAAAAGGATAATCGTTATAAATGACAAATTTGTTGGAAATATCATCAAATATAACAAAATGTCATTATTTATTGGTGATAGACAAACTGATAGGCATCTAACCGGGTTTATCACTAACATCAATATACACAATGACATTTTATTATATTTATAAATATTTTGGTTCATTTTTCTATATTTCAAAAACCGCCAAAAGAAATTTATACACATATCACAAATTGTTTTAATCAAGAAAATTTAAAAAATAAAAAATAAAAAATTTACAGTCCCACATATATTTTAAAATTAGTGTAGGAGTGAATCGATTTAGACCCTTTGTTAAGATTAGATTTTAACATTGTCCATATATCAATTCTAATTCTCTATTAATTAATCCGACATTTGAAAAAGTTCACACACCTAAGAATTGAATGCATGATTTTCCCGTATAACTTAGAAATGTTGAATAGAAAATGTGTAAACATAAAATAAAATTTTAAAAAATTATTCACTAAAGTGGTATATAAAATCCTAACTAAAATAGTATTGTACAATAACCAACCAAAAAAAGAAAAATAGTCATTTATTTATAATTTGGAAAATAAATTTATATTAATTAAAAAGTAATAATAATAAACCACCCGTTGTTTTAAAATAAAAAATATCCTAAAAGTATATATTAAATATCTAGCAACTTTTTGACTATACGACTTGAAAATAAAAGAACAATTCATAATTTTAATAAAAATTAAAAGAAAGAAGAAGTTAGAGTCACATGTATTTCTCAACCAATTCCGTCAAAACAAGGGAAACCTCGACATAATGTTATTTAAAATAATAATAAAGTAAATCCTAATTAACCTAAATTAAGAAGAAAAGGTTATAACCATACCTGAAAAAGTGAAAAAGTGATTATACAGTTGATAGGTCTATATAAGAAGTCAATCAACAAATTCATCATATAACTAAAAAATCCCACTAAACTACTTTGAATTTCCTCACAATGGGTCTCGACAAATTTGTTCTAGTTCCTCTTGTTTTGATTCCTCTAATTTTAGGATTGTGTGAGAGTTTTGAATTTGAAGGAAAAGAGTTGGAATCAAAAGAAAGTCTATGGAAGCTCTACAATAAATGGAGTATTCACCATAACATCTCAAGAACACCAATGGAGAGGTTTAACTGATTCAAAGTGTTTCAAGAGAACGCGAAGCATGTGCACAAAGTGAATCAGATGAACAAATCCTACAAGTTGAAATTGAATAGATTTGGCGATATGTCAAATTCTGAGTTTGCAAACTTATATGCTAACTCGAATATTAACTATTATAGAAACTTAAAGAAAACACGAAAGGTTGGTGGCAGTGGCCATGGCGGAGGATTCATGTATGAGCAAGTCCTGAATCTTCCACCTTTTATTGATTGGAGAGCTATGGGAGCTGTCACTAGTGTGAAGTCCTAAGACTTGGGTGACTTGGGTGCTATAGGATGTGGTAATTGACCATAATTTATTGCTTAATTTTGATTAATATATATGTAATATTGATGTTGAATGTGTTTTTTTTAATTATTAATTATTTATGAAAAAGAAGAAAAAAAATGAAAGTGTGTTTTTGTAGGATGTTGTTGGGCATTTTCAGCCATAGGTGCAGTGGAAGGAATAAGATTTCATAAGGCAAAATGGTGGAATTACAACTGAGGCTAATTATCCCTACAACGGGATATTGTACCTCTACCTCATCTAGAGTAACTCACACTCACTCACTCATGGATTCACCCACACCCTTCCTTCCTAATTTTCAAATATTTATCAAATTAATTAATTAATTAATTTTTCATATGTAGATGAATTTAGTCACAATTGATGGATATCAGAACGTACCTCCATACAATGAGAATGCTTTGATGCAAGCTGTGGCGAACCAACCGGTGTCCGTAGCATTGGAGTGGACTTGATTTCCAATTCTACAGGGGGGGCAAGTTCTTCTTATTACTTCTTCTTATGCTTTCTACAATCTCAAATTGGTTTTGCGGTTTAAAATAGCTAATTTTGAAAAGACATTTTTTTCTTTCTTTTTCTATAGGGCAGTTTAATGGGAACTGTGGAGTGGTGTTTAATCATACAGAGGTAGCAGTTGGATATGGACCAGATTATTGGATAATGAAAAACTCATGAGGAGCCGGATGGGGAGAAGGAGGTTATGTAAGGATGCAACGAGGAGCGAATCCACCGGCTAGGCTATTCTGTAGAAAGGAAGAAGAAGATTGAGAGATATTCTGCAGAAAGGAAGAACAAGATTGAGAGTAAGGAAAAGATTTTATTCGTTGTCATCAACGTTCAGTTCGTTGTTCTGTACTGGCATGGGTTTCTTTGTCCTGCACTGGTACGTCGTGTGGGCCTCCAGTCAAAAAAGAGTTCTTTTTCAACATGGGTAGTGTCATAACCCCTCTGGAGTTGGGTACACATGACCCTTAATAATACCATAATATAGAAGCTGGAGTTGGGTACACATGACCCTTAATAATACCATAATATAGAAGCAATGATCAAGAAAAAAAAAATCAACCACAACCAAGGTTGTTTACTCAAACCTCACTTACAAAGCTCATCTCCATACCTTACTTTGCTGGCGCCTTTCGGCTCAGCTACTGAATCGTTTCCCTGACCATCCCATAAGAGGTACTCCTCATAGGATTAGGAACTAGGTTTCTAGTAACCTCTGACCATCCCATGAGATTCTATCCATCCCGTTAGATTCTATTCCCGACACAGGCTCAGAAACTAGATTCTCAAATCCTCTGACCATCCTATGCAGCCTTAGCTTTCTTTATTAAGCATTAATGTTGCGGTGTAGACCTGAAGTGCAAAACTTGTTGCTGCGTTTATCTATTATTATTAAGCTTCCTATGCGTTTAACATACTATACGTTTAACATACTATGTGTTGAACATGCTTAATGTTATGCGTTTATGATCTGTCAAGTTTTCCTATTCTTAACCCAAGTATAAGCAAAGAACTCGGTGAGTCCGAGGTCGAACACAGGGACTATGCTGATTCTATAATTCGTGGTAACAAAAAATAGTTGATAAGGATGCGTCTAACTAAAGAAAGAGATAGCATGTACACTAGATTAAAATATGGTAAATGGTAAGGTATGCGACACAGTAAAGTCAGCTAAAAGGATTAAATGAATGGATAAAAATAGGGTTCGGGTTGGTCAACATCTAAAATCAGAAACACATGGTGATATTCTATTCATACTTGCAACTCTTCTCCCGGTTGTTAGCCGCTATGCGTTATATGTCTATGCCGCATAGGAGAGTGTTAAGTACAAAGGTTATTCCTATAGACAGGTAACACTTATTGGCCTTGTCAATTGAGTTCCACAATCACTTATCTTCTCGAGCAGTCTGATTATTACTACTTATATCGATTAGCTAGATGGACATAAGCATCGGATTAAGATTACAATTGACAAGATGCAATAGTTACACTATGGTTCTTATTTAGATGCTAATGCAACCCGTGACCCTTGAAAGATTAGCTACTCATGGATTCAAAGTAATAAGCGGAAAGTGTAGAGAAATGGATAAACATGGAAGAATTTTAGATTAATGAATGGAATACAATTTTAGACAGCTCAATGTCTTGAGTTGCTGGAATGGAAGCGTGAGGTTCTGCTGTAAAGTGGTCAGGCGAAGGGAAGACTCTTCTCTCTTGAGCTATTCGTCTCCGGTTGTCTTCTAGAGAGAACTTTGTTATCACTTAGGAATTTTTTGGAGAATGAACAACTCTTTTTCAACTTGCAGGTCTGCCCTTTTATAAAGGCTGCGTTCGTAATCAGTGGCAAATCTGCGTGATTGGAGGAAATTGATGTCGTGCGTCTTTCTCGCCTAATTACATAATTCTCAGTTCAATTTAGATCCACTACTTTAGCCACAGATCATGCATGTCAATCTTCCAACAATCTCTCAAGATTCTGATCTGATTTTTCGCTGCTTTGTGTTTCTGGTCGTTATGCGTCCATGAAGAATTTAGGTTCATGCGTTCACTCATATCTATGCATCCATATGTTCTAACTCATCATCCTGCTTTGAGCGGATGTCAACGCGTCATAGGTTGCCAACGCATAGTCCTGCTTTAGGAATCTACAGGTTGCTCGCGTTCCTGCATTAAAACATGCGTTTTAGGCTCAAAAAGCTATAAAATAATTATCTTCATCAATTTACAAGAGTAGAACACATAGGAAGATTTATCGATAGAATTTAACATCAACTACCGCATGATTATCTATTTAATCTCTACTTTTCTAAGAAAAAGGCTATAATAACTTTATTTCTACAAGTTATCAATTAACGTATTCACAACATATATATAAACTTGCAAATAAATCACAATATTACTTAACAAAGTAACAAGTAACCACTAAAAATGGATAGAGTTCGGACTCTTTAAAGCTTCCTTCCCCCACTCTCGATCTTTCCTTTTCCAAGACCTAACTTCTTTTTGACTCCCTAGCTCACAACTAGGCTCTGGATCCAAGAAAACAGCAATTGACAACACTTCAGAGCCTTAGAAAACCCTCCTGGACGCTTGGAATTTGCAGTTGGACGCTTAAGCTGCCTTCTAGAAGCCTGCTGGGGCTTGTTTGATGCCTGACAGAGACCTTGCACACCTAGCAGATGGTTTGAACACCTCTTAGGTGGTTTTTGTTGGGTTTTATGCCCTAAAACTCGTAGATTATAAATGTAATTATTTGACCATCATTAATAATGAATTATTGATATGTTACTTCAATAAGCGTTATTGATTGATTGTGTTTGTTTGTTTTGTCTTAATAACCCTAAATCTAATAAACTAATGTTCTAGGCTATTTTATGAGTATGTGGGGAAATACAAAGATCAATGTTCAAGATATAGTCTAAATAATCTATAATATAGGGATAAGACTGGGTACCTTATCCTGGTGACACTATGGATACGACCCACTTTGTATCTGATACAAACACACTGATCTAATGCATTGGTGTAGGTGACATGCAAGTGGGGGTATCCTATGCAATAAGTTTGCATAAGACCAGACCACGAAATAGTAATCACTAGATGTAAGTCTGTTGACTAGTTAGGTTTCTATTTCAATAGGATGACCTAGGCAACTTAGTCTTAATCTTGAGTATATTATGAACTTCTGTCCACGACGGATTGTCCTTTGATTTGTATGGATGAGACTGGTCATTTGCTGACTCAATATGCCTACCATCTTAAGGACAAGACTAAGTGGGGAACTAGGGACATAATTATACAAGATAGAATTCACTCATTCCCATCTTTAAGGTAAGTAGATAAGTGTTCCCTTAAGTGGTGTCTCCGGGACTTGAACAAAGGGCCCTACCCTCTCATTGGCCCAAGAGGGGTTTTTGTTTAATGGTTGGACCATAAACATGTTGTTCATTAGAGGAGCACTGGTACTTAAGGATTTAGAAGTAAGCCAGGGGTAAAACGGTAATTTGATCCAACTGGTGTTACAAACACTTGTAAAGGACTAATTTGCTATAATTAGTCTATATCCATGGACACAAAAATATATCTGTAGGGAGAATAGTGCAACTATGGGTCTTTAGTGGAGTATACCCACAGTTAACGAATATTGATTACTGTGGTTAATGAGTTTAGCCGATTAATCTCATATCGTTGGAGCTTCTGATCTTTATGTCCATTAGATCCCCTTCCTAGCTCGTAAAGAGTGATAAGGTATACATGTCTTGAATGAAAATTGAAATGTTCAAATTTACTTAGGGAAATAATATAATGTATGATAATACATTATAATATAAAGTTTAATTTGAACTTTATAATATAAATTTAATTTTGGATATGATACAAAATTAATTGTTGAGAGAATTAAATATCTGAAGGAGTTCAAATATTAATATGAATTAGATTCATATTAAAACTATAGGTTAAATTAATGTGTATCAGATGCACATTAAAACTATAAGTTATGGGAGAATAATAATTGAATATGATTCAAATGTGGGTTAAATTAAATATTAGATATTTATTTTAAAAATTAATTAATTAAAGAATTAATTTTCTTAATTTATTTTAATTAAATTTGATTAAATTAAATTAATTGAATTAAAACTATAGGTTCTATGGGAGATGTTCATTTAAATATTATTTAAATGAAATAATTAATTAAATTAGATTTAATTACTTATTACTTATTAATTATTTATTTGTTAAATTAAATATTTTAATAAATATATTAATTAATTAAAAAGGTATGGGAGTTACGCTTTACACAGTTTTCTCACATCTCTTGCTCTCTCTCCCTAAATAGGCCTGCAAAAGAAACAGAAGAAAAGGTTATTCTCTCGATACATCAAAAAATTCTCTCTATTGCTCTCTTTTTTTTTTTTTTTCCAAAAGATCAAGATCAAGGATTCATAATCCTTATCTCATCCCTTAGAGAATAGAAGAGGTTCGTGGTGGTCGTGTTCAGAATCGACAACGAAAGTATGATTCTATCTCTAATCCATGCTTAGCCTAGAATTAATACGGTAAGATTTTTGTATTTTTTTTCAATGTATTGGTATTTCAAAATCCCAATTTATTTTGAATTTGGTTCTATACTACTTCTGCTACATTAGGGATTTCAACCCTTTCAATTGGTATCAGAGCCATCTCGTAAAATTAATTTGAGATTTTTAGAATTTGCATTGATTTTGGTGGGTTTCTGCATTGTTGAATGTAGGTTTGCAATCAAATGTTTACAATAAAAATCATCATAGATTTACAATTTTTTATTTGATCAAATGTAATGGCCCCTGCGTTTTTGGGTATTTTTTTTTTTTATTGTAAACTGTTGTTTTGTAATTCCATTTTTGATTTGGGGATGTTCCAAGAAGAAAAACTACCAAATTTGCCCAAAATGGATGAAGGAGGCCAAGAAATCGTGCAAAGGTCTCTGTACAAAGGGGGAAACAAAAAAAAAAAAAGAAAAACGAACAGAGGCGTTGGAGAAGAAGGGCTAATGTCAGCGTGATGTTAGCATGACATCAGCAGGAACTTCAGGGCAGCTCAACTTGGCTCAGCTCGGTTCGGCTTTGGTTCACGCGGTTAACCTTTGGTTCAAGCGGGACAAGCCCAAATAGTGAGTGACACTTGTTTTCTTAAAAGGATTCTATTTATAACATTTAGCCATGATTTCTTATGAAATGTGAATTTAAGATGATTTGCTAAATGTTGAGCATGATTACTGTTTATACTTGATTTTAAGACATGGAAGGCATATTCTATCTATTCCCCCGATTTTTATGAAGCGTTAAATTGATGCTTACTATTGAGAAATGATGTGATTTTCCATCAAATGATTTATGATGAACTATTTGTACAAGCACACTTGTTTTCTAAAATGTTTTTCTAAGGGACCCAATGCTGAAGGATGTTAAGAAGGCATATGGGCAACCCTATGACATGAAAGAACTCAATGCCGAAGGACCTTGATAAAGCATATGAGTATCCTAGGGACTCGGTACTGAAGGACATGGAGAAGGTAGTTGGGCAGCCCAAATAGCTCCTATATGCACATAGTGAAGTAAGACGCTGTTGTGTTGAGATTACACCACATCAGCTAAGGCTTTTCGGTATTGGGTGTGTCGAGATTACTCCTGATGTGCACTTTGAGTGTTAACAGCAAGTGTATGGGTCAAGTTATAATATCAGACGATGAAGTTCGAATATCGCTCCACTGGAGATCCAATTGTGAAGGTTTAAGTTACTTAGCTATTTTAGAAGTGAATCAATTTTATTTGAGGATTGGAATTAATATTGTGAGTTAAGGAAAATATAAACCAAATGAGGAAAGTAATAAAGTGAGAAACACAAGAGTCAAAGAGAGTTCTAGGGTAATGAATCATTGTTTATTTCATAATGCAATATTATAGATTTCATGGATTTTATTGTAATTCATATGCCTAAGTCTAGAAACTTAATTCCAAGTTATTTTCTCTAAAAAACAACCCTTTCTCATGCAACTCGATTGATTACTAATCTCTTGCAATCAATACAAATTACATGGCATATAAAAATAGTCGTTAGCAACTTTTATTGTCAACCTAACTACTCTCATGATAGATTAACAACAATTCGTTGTTATAGATCAAGTTAAACATACAATCTCCCAATCATACATCTAACCGAGCATGTGAAGATAGCTAATCCACAAAAATTAAACACAATAACAATGAAAAGCATAATCATTCAAAAAAAAAAACCATGAAAGTCTACAATATCAACATGAATTCATAAAAATCATCAAGACCCTAAAATTAAAGAGTTTAGCCACTCATAGCTTAAAGCAACATGTTCAAATAGTATAAACAAAGGTGTAAAGAAAGGGAAACTCTACTAAAAAGAAGCTCTTGATTGAGGTAGCACTGTCACGATCTCCTTGGCTCTCACGTCGGAATTCGAATGGCACCACAACTATCTCAAACTCTTTTCCTCTTCCTTACAACTAACTCACCCTTTGAACTCTTTTATGAACTCTCGCTCAATTATCTCCTCCTTGTGGCTCTTTTGGTCTGTAATTTCGTGCCTTGAATGGTGATTAGGGCTGCTGGAAACCCCTAAATTTATAAAGTATTCCACCCAAGAAAACTTTCCAAAAATACATTTTTTTCAAATATGGAAACTGGCGCTGCGATGCTGGTTCATAGCGCCGCGGCGCTGCTATTTTAGGAAAGAGAACGTCGCGACGCTGTTGGAGAGCGCCATGGCACTGTGACTGTGTTGCGCAGACCCTGCTCTCAGGTTTTAGCATCGCTTTGCTCGGTGTTGATCATTTGGTCTTTTCTTCTGATTTTTTTCATCTTAACCTTAAAACCACTAGCAAACAGGTGAAATCTAATATAAACTCCCTTAATTTGCGAGAATAGAAAGCACTTTTCAAGTGCTTATCAACTCCGCCCCAATTAAGGTTTGTTTTTTACGTTGAGTGTGTTGAGCTTGCTCCGCCTCAACTAAAGGTACTTTTGAATGCTAAGAGATGTTTATTGAGTTTATAAATTGCATTTCATCGAATGGCTTTTCTTATGTTTTCAACGTTGCCCAAGCATGATTTTTATGATATAACTATGTTTTCCTCAATGTTAAGCATGTTTTATCTCTAAAGTTGTGTTTTCAATGCTATGGCACTCACTGGGCATTCAACTCATGTTTTCCATGTTTCCTATTCCTTCTAGATTGCGAAAGAGTTCCCGGTGCTTAGCCTACAGAAGCCCCATCTTGCTAGGATTCCAAGCTATCAAAGAATGCTTTCCATTACTGTTGTTGTATGTGTTAATAACGATGTATATGTGGCATGTAGATATAGCTTGTTCGCTGTTGGGAAGTGAGAGTAGAACTGTTTAAATGGTCTAAGTTTGGTTGTAATCGTGCTGGAGTTTCTATTGGAGTAAATATGTATCATTATGTTAGTGTTACTATCAAACTGGTGGTTTTAAATGTTTTATGATTTAGGGTTACACACGGTGGGCGGGTATGTTAAATTATGTTATCAGCAGGTTAGTCAGGTACAGATGGGTGGTGAGTTTCACAAGAGGGGTGAAGTTTACTGTCCTCACATCTTCTTCCAGGTTAAAGAGGGTAATCTGGGAGAGGGTGTGGCAGTAGGACAAGTTGTGTCCGTGGGTATAATGAATTTAAGCAAATTGATCCTGCACGAGTTGTTCAAAATTACAGTCGGGTGAAATGTTGTTTTACCCCTCAAAAGCTGAGAAAACGGATATGGATGAAATAACCTATTCGATAATAATTCTCTATCTTTCAGATGGAGTGCTTAGACTAGTACATGAGGCTGCTAACTACTACAGAGTTATGGAAAAAGTTAGAAAGTCTTTATTTGACAAAGTTCTTGTCAAATAAATTATATCTAAAAGAGAATTTTTTTGGACATAAGATGGACCAGAGTAAAGGTTTGGAAGAAAATTTGGATGAATTTCAAAGGATTATTATTGATCTTAATAACATCAATGAGAAG
Organism: Citrullus colocynthis; assembly: GCA_031780015.1. Taxonomy (NCBI): domain Eukaryota; kingdom Viridiplantae; phylum Streptophyta; class Magnoliopsida; order Cucurbitales; family Cucurbitaceae; genus Citrullus; species Citrullus colocynthis. Next base: position 1,205,894 of record QLSR01000077.1, read on the forward strand.
ATGCCAAATGAAAATCTCGCATTTATTCTTTTGAATTCATCACTCGAATCGTTTCAAGAAGTTAAGGCAGCTACTAAATATGGTAGCGATTCTTTAACCATGGATATTCTGTTGGATGCCTTGAGAACTAGAAATCTTTAAATTAAAAGGGAATGCAAGGATAGAGAGTTACTAATGGCTAGAGAGAAAAGTGATAAAATGAACTGGAAAGGAAAAGAGAAGCGGACCATGTCGAAATCGAAAGGGAAAGGTAGAAAATGTTTCTTGTATCATAAAGGATATTTTAAGAAACATTGCCCTTTGAATAAGAGCAAGGAAGCATCAAGTAGTAAGCATGCAGGTGAATCTAGTGCAACGAATGTTACTGATGGGTATGATTCTGTAGAGGTCTTAATGGTGTCCAATAAGGATAATCAAGATGCTTGGTGTCACACCCCTACCCAAGTTATCTTCTAATCTAGGTAAGGATGTGAGGATAACAAGCATTGACCCTTTTACGACACTTACTGTTTACACTGTTTCCTTTACTTAACAACCTGATAACTTGATAGACAATTTAAGTATAACTATATTTACACATCTCACATTCCATTGCCATACGGTATAACTTCTAAGGACTTAATGCATACATACAACCAAAACTATTTACAATAGCCCATAATTACAAGTTTATAGTTTCCCATTCTTAGTCTATATGACAGTGTTGGAGTTCATTTCATTCAAAGTAACTAGACAACTCAGGAGCTTGTAGCAGAAGCAGATGAAGCTAAGTAAGCTGAGCACTAGGAACTCGCTAGCTACCTAGAGAATAAGAAAAACAGAGAGAAAATCATGAGTTTGGCTGCCCAGTGAGTGACAGAACACATTTACATAACATACTTATAATCTATTAGAAACTTTCACTAAGTATAAACATTATGAAATCATGATCTTTGATCGCATCAACTACAACTATTTAGCTTGTAGGTACATGGTTACTTTAGACATCATCAACCTAACCACTCATATCCTTTTATCCTTAGTTGAGGTAGAGCGAACTCAATACACTCAACGTCACCTTTCTCCTAACACATGGCTTAAAGCCTCCTATTGTGATGAAATGGGTCCCAAAGACCTTATAATTCAAGTTTCCTAGATGCCTCTCACCGTCATTCAGTATTAGGCTTTTGAGGTTTTCCTGAATGCCTTCTCATTGTCCTTCAACATTGGGTTTCCTCATTATTCGAGCTACCCATGTACCTTCTCTTTGTCCTTCAGTATTGGGTCCCATTCATGACAATTCCAAGGTTGCCCAAATACCTTCTCTTTGTTCTTCAGCATTGGGTCCCTTACACACATTGCCCAAGTACATTCATGCGTTGAAAGTATTACATATTCGTAACATAATACTTGGCCCAAGAAACTTTCATCATAAACAGCTTAAGCATTATTGAGCTTTAAGACTAAAACATGTTTATCAAGCCTCTAAATCATATGGGAAACATACTTAGTAACATGTAAAATCCATGAGAATCATTCGTTCAAAAGATCATTAATTAGGAAACATTAAAGAAACATCATTTTCATACTGAAGAAAACACGTTATCACTCATTCTTTTGCTCATGTCCCAAATGGGTTGTAAATTGATCCCCCTTCTTGTTGCCCTGAAAACCATATACATTCCTTTTGTTAGACTTCTGTTTAAGTTCTTAAATCTCATCTTAGGCCATTTATGCCCTTAAGATCAAAGTTTAACCTTAAATAGCTCTTTAACACCAATCGATTAAGTAAGTATTTGAATATTGGAAATTGCAACTAGGTGGGGTCCTTGGCCAAACACTTCACTACAATGTTGTCCGACAATGCCTTGTGTGGCAGCTCCCACACAACCTCACACACAGACAATCATAGTGTCCAACAACTCCAACACACCCGCATGACACGCTACCTTGCAGGCGTGTACACCAACTGGCTGATGCATTGAAGCCCTTATGTGTCAACCTTGCACACAACACCAGACGTCTAATGTCAGGCCCAAAAACTTGATTGCGCCACTTTGAATGTTAACCGCAAGTGTATGGGTCAAGTTATAATATAAGACGGTGAAGTCCGAATATCGTTCCACTGGAGATCCAATTTCGAAGGTTATAGTTACTTAGCTATTCTATCAATTTTATTTGAGGGTAAGAATTTAATTTGTGAATTATGAAAAATATAAACTAAATAACGAATGTAATAAAGTGAGAAACACAAGAGTCAAAGAGAGTTCTAGGGTAATGAATCATTGTTTATTTTATCATGCAATATTATAGAATTCATGGATTTTATTGTAATTCATATGCCTAAGTCTAGAAACTTAATCCTAAAACTTAATCCCAAGTTATTTTCTCTAAAAAACAACTATTTCTCATGCAACTCGATTGATTACTAATCTCTTGAAACCAATACAAATTACGTGGCATTAAGAATAATCTTTAACAACTTTTATTGTCAACCTAACTACTCTCGTGATAGATTAACAACAATTCATTGTTATAGATCAAGTTAAACATACAATCTCTCAATCATATATCTAACCTAACATGTGAAGGTGGCCAATCCTCAAAATTAGACACAATAACAATGAAAAGCATAATCATTCCAACAAAACCATGAAAGTCTACAATATCAACATGAATACATAAACAATTTATCAAAACCCTAAAACTAAAGAGTTTAGCCACTCATAGCTTAAAGCAACATGTTCAAATAATATAAACAAAGAAAGAGTGTAAATAAAGGGAAACTCTACTGAAAATGGGCTCTTGATTGAGGTAGCACCATCACAATCTCCTTGGCTCTCACATTGGAACTCGAACGGTACCACGACTCTCTTGAACTCTTTTTCTTTTCCTTGCAACTAACTCACTCTTTGAACTCTTTTATGAACTCTCACTCAATTCTCTCCTTCTTGTGACTCTTTTGGTCTATAATTTCGTGATTTGGTTCATGATTAGGGTTGCTGAAAATCTCCAAATTTATAGAGTTGGTCGCCCAAGAAAACTTGACAAAAATACAAATTTTTTAAAAAAGGAAACTAACGCTGTGGCACTGCCAAATTTGGAAAGAAAGCGCTGCGGCGCTGCGGCTGTGTTGTGCAGACCTGCTATTGGGTTTTAGCGCTGCCACAATGCCGTCTCACCGCCGCGACGCTACCCCATTTTCTCATACGGAAACTTTGTTATTTTCTTCTCTTTTTCATTGTATTCTTGCTCGGTTTTGATCTTTTGGTCTTTTCTTCTAATTTTCCTCATTCTAACCTGAAAACCACTAGCAAACAACTGAAATCTAATATAAACTCACTTAATTTGAGAGAATAGAAAGCACTTTTCAAGCGCTTTTCACTTTGCGGCTACACACTCATAGCTTGCCTAAGCTACCCACATAGTCTGCTCACGCCCACACGTTCTTGCCCGCCTAGGCATTCGATTCCGAGATAACCTCTAAAGTCTCTCGACTACCCTTTTCCACGCCTATCTTCTTCAACCTTGGCCAGTAGTCACCCGATGGTCTCCACAGTACAACCTACACTTTGAGTTATTAAAACCAACATCTCTAACCATTTTTAATGCCAGTTTCTTCCATAAACCTTAAAACTAAACTCTTAACTTACCTCCAAATTTAGCCTTCAAATTCCTCGTCTATAGCTTGGAGTTCACCAATCTTCTACCCTTGCTCAAAATCACTCAAGTGCATGAACGAGCTACATTTCTCATCAAATTTCAAGTCCTTGCCAATAGAGTTTCCCTTCGGCAGCTTCCACACTCCAACTAAACTGTTTTTTAAAGGTTGTGGTCGAGAAATTTCTCAGTTAGCACGAACAAATTTTTCAAACCCTTCTTTCTCTTTTGACTCTCTATATATAGCCATTTCCTTTGACTTCATACAAAATAAGAGCATGCCACCTCCTACTTCCTAATTTCCACTTTAAATGTCAGCTTGCCACCTAATTATCCTTATTAATTAACTAAGTATAATCAACAAAATTATAAGAGATTTGAACGCCTAGCTCTTAGTTCAGCTTCTCAACGCATAGTTCGCATACACTTGGAGGTTCTTGGCTTAGCTTCTCACCTTCATTTCTTAATGCAACCATGCCTCATGATTCCTCAACACCCGCATGTCCTTGACTTCTCAATGCCTCGTCGACTTAAAGTTTCTCTATGTATACTTCCTCAACGCCCACTCGTTGGACTTGACAACTCTTGCCGCCAAGTCAAACACTTCCTCTTTACTCGACTAGACCTTCAACAAGCTCAATGCCCAATTCATGATACACGCCTCACTTGGCTGCCATGGACATCTCCTTACTTCCACGCCTAACAACTCTTCCACGCCTAACAACTAATGCGAGTGAAAGTGGTCAACAAGCTCTTTAGCAACAAAGCTTGCTTAGAGTAGTGAAAGACATTGAACTTCCATTTTGTGAATATTGCATAATGGGAAAGTTTACCACAGTGAAGTTTGGGAAAGGGAAGCATTCTACCAAAGGCATTTGGGATTATGTTCAATCAGATTTGTGGGGTCTTATTAAGGTAACCATCTATAGGAGGTTCAAGGTACTTCATATCTATCACTGATGACTTTTCAAGGAAGGTGTGGATGTATCCACTAAAATAGATGGACGAAGCTTTTGGAAAATTCCTTGAATGGAAGAAGCACGTTCAGAACCAAATAGGAAAAAAGGTAAAGTATCTAAGGATAGATAATGGTTTAGAGATTGTGAATAACAAATTCAATTTCTTTTGCAAATCTAAGGGAATAACGAGGCATTTTACTGTTACGTATGGTCCATAGTAGAATGGTTTAGTTGAGAGGTTTAACAGAACAATAATGGAGTGTACAAGATGTCTCTTGACAAATGCTTCATTAGCCTTGAAGTTTTGGGAAAAAGCTTTTTAAACAACATGTTATCTCATTAATAGGAATTTGTCTTCTGCTTTTAGCCTAAAGACTCCTCGGTAGATATAGACAGGACAAACTCAAAGTTTGGATCATCTAAGACTATTTTGATGTTCAGCTTATGCTCATGTTAAGAAAGAAAAGCTAAATAAGAGAGCACTGAAATGTATGTTTATTGGCTATCCTCAAAGTATCAAAGGTTATTAGCTTTGATGCTTGGAAGAGGGTAGAAATAAATGTATCATCAGCAGAGATGTAACTTTTAATGAAACAAAAATGTCATTTTGTGTCAAAAAGTAGCAAAAACAACAGAGAGTTGAACATGTTGAGGCAGAGGTTAGAATTGATTCTGAGCACGACCATCAATTACTTCAGGTGAATCTAGTGATTAGTCACCACTAGTTTCACAAGTAGAGTCTTCACAGCAGTCTTGCTCTGATGGTGGACAGTCTCAATAGGAGAGGACTTTGATTGATGAGGTTGCTTTCATTGAAGAAAGTTCAAGTAACAATGATCTACAACTTACACGTGACAGGCCCGAGAGGGTGAGACATGCTCCTATGAGGTATGGTTATGCTGATTTAGGTTCTTATGCTATTACTTGTGCAGTTGACAATATTGAAACACAACCTTTTACTTTTGGGGAGGCAATTGTACCTAATTCAAAAGAACAATGGAAGGATGCTATGGAAGCAGAATTATTCTCGTTGCAGAAGAATCAGACGTGGTCATTGGTTCCAAGCCTTCTAATCAAAAACTCATTCAGTCAAGGTGGATTTATAAAATCAAGCTAGTTTTAGGGGTGATTGTAAGCCTAGGTACAAGGCTAGGCTAGTGGCCAAGGGCTACATACAGAAGGAGCAAGTTAACTTTCATGAGATTTACTCTCTGGTGGTGAGACATTCGTCCATTCATTTATTCTTATCTATTTTTGTTCATTTTGATATGTTTCTTGAACAGATGGACGTCACCACAACATTCCTTTATGGATAATTGGAGGAATTGATCTACATGGCTCAACCTAAGGGCTATGAGGTGAAGGGAAAGGAAGACATGGTTTGTTGTCGTCTCAAGTCCATCTATGGACTTATTCAATCGACAAGACAGTGGTCTATTAGGTTTGAGACCTTTATCTTGAAACAGGGATTTCACAGGAGCTCATATGATGCCTATGTGTGATGGAAACTATCTCAGAAAGGTACATCAATGTATCTACTGCTTTATGTAGATGATATGATACTAGTGCCTAAGAATTATGCTGAAATCTGTGAACTTAAGAGACAGTTGAGTAGTGAGTTTGAGATGAAAGATTTAGGCGAATCAAAAAAGATCTTAGGCATGAATGTTAAAAGAGATAGAGAGAAAGGTTTATGATAACTTGTAGAAATACAAGTTATTATTGCCTTTATCTTAGAAAAATAGAGTTTAATAGAGAATTATGCGGTAGTATTAGTTAATTTCTATTGATAAATCTCTCTATGCGTTTTACTTTTGTAAATTGATGAAGATAATTGTTTTGATATGTTTATGAGCCTAAAACGCATGCTTTAGTGTAGAAACGCAGAGAACCTCAAGATGCGTCTTACATGTGAAACACAAGGCAGCGAAAAATCAGGTCAGAATCTTGAGAGACTGTCGATTGACTTGCATGATCTGTGGCTAAAGTGGTGGATCTAAATTGAACTGAGAATTTTGCAATTAGGTGAGATAGATGCAAAACATCAATTGTGCCTCCAATCACGCAGATTTGCTGCTGATCGCGAACGAAACTTCTATAAAAGGGCAAACCTACAAGCTGAAAAAGGTTGTTGATTCTCGAAAGAATTCCTAAGTGACAGCAGAATCCCTTCCAGACGATAACTGGAGACGAATAGCTCGAGAGAGAAGAGTCTTCCATCCACCTAACCACTTCACAGCAGATCTCACGCTTCCATTCCGGCGACTCAAGACATTGAAACGCCTTCCTGCTTTCTATCTTTTTCTAGCTTTGATTTTAGATTTGCTATCGAGACATTAAACTGTCTAAGATTGTATTTCGTTCATTAATCTACAATTCTTCCATGTCTATCCATTTCTCTACACTTTCCGCTTATTACTTTGAATCCATGAGTAGCTAATCTTTCAAAGGTCACAGGTTACTTTAGCATCTAAATAAAAACCATAGTGTAACTATTTCATCTTGTCAATTGTAATCTTAATCTGATGCTTATGTCCATCTAACTAATCGAAATAAGTAGTAACAATTAGACTGCTCAAGAAGGTAAATAATTGTGGAACTCAATTGACAAGGCTAAGAAGTGTTACCTAGACATAGGAATAACCTTAGCACTTAATATTATCCTAAGCGTTATAGACATATAACGCATAGCGACTGACAACCGAGAGAAGAGTTGCAAGTTTGAATAGACTTTTACTATGCGTCTCTGATGTCAGAAGCTAACCAACCCGAACCCTGTTTTTATCTATTCATTCAAACCACTTAGTTAAACTTGCTGTGTCGCATCCCTTACCATCTACCACTTTTTGATCTAGTGTACATGTTATTGCTTTCTTTAGTTAGACACATCCTTCATTAAATATTTTTGGTTATTACTCCAACTCAATTAATCTAACGAATTTTAGAATCAACATAGTCCTTGTGTTCGACCTCGGACTCACTGAGTAAACCTATTTATTTGCTTATACTTGAGTTAAGAATAGGAAGACTTGATAGATAATATTTCTTAATATTAAGCATTTTAAACAACACAACAGTTTATTAACCATTTTGCAAGAGAGTAATGCGCATAAACTACTTGAGAAGTATAATATGTCTGGTTGTAAAGCATTTTTTACACCCTTAGCATCTCATTTTAGACTTTCTTCATCTTAATGTCCTACTACTGAACAAGAAAGGTTAGCGAAGTCTAATATTCTCTATTGTAATGTTGTTGGAAGTATTATGTATTTGATGATTTGTACTAAGCCTGACTTGGGTTATGCAATGAGTATGATAAGTAGGTTTATTTCAAATTCTGGGAAGGAGCATTGGAATGAAGTTAATGAGTGCTTTAATATTTGAAAGGTAGTGTAAATGTATCATTGTGTTTTAGCAAGGATTGTGATCAATCAACAATTTTGGAAGGCTTCACATATGCAGATTATGCTGCAGACTCTAACAAAGGAAAGTTTTTATCAGGTCACATTTTTTGTTTCGATGGTAATGTGGTCAGTTGCAAAGTTTCTCTACGGTCAGTTGTTGCTTTGTCAACAACAGTCACAATATATTTTAGTTGGTGAAGCTGTTAAGGAGGTAGTGTGGTTGAAAAGAATTGTTGGTGAGTTGTTGTCACAGGAGTTTATTTCTATCATCTGTTGTATAACTAGAGTGCCATTCATCTTGTGAAGAATCCATTTTATCATAAATGATCTAAGCATATCAATGTTAAATTTCATTTTATCAGAGAAGTTGTTGCCAAAAAAGATGTTGAACTAGTTAAAGTTCATGTAGAACAAAATTTGTCAAATATGTTAACCAAGGTCTTCTAGCTCAAAGGTTTAAATACACGCCAAAATATAAAATCTGGATGATAGGGTGATTGGAGAATAAGTTTGGTGCCTTAAATATTCTTGTCATGAGGAAGATTTATAAAAATGCAAAAATTATTTAAGTGGGTTTTTTTTTTATTATTTGAGGGTAATTGAATAATTAAAGCCTAATGGTTTTTTTGTAAATAAAGCTTAATGGCTTTTTTGAAATTAAGTTCATCTTCACCAACTTAGGGCACCCATCACGAGAGTAAGAAAAGCATTAAAAAAATCCTTCTTTGGGGAGGCAGCAGTTGATTAACACAACAAGAGAGAGGAAAATAGAAAGACAGGGGGTCGTTTGGTTTAAAGGTTTATAGATGCCTAGGAATTAAGGATGTCAGGGAATAAAAAACATGAGAATAAAATTGTTGGAAATCAAGGTGTTTGGTTGTGCATGGGAAAGTTATCAAAATTTTATGGGAACAAATTATCTTTGTATTTAATTTATAAAATTAATTATGGACACCTCAATCAAATTTTAATAGATTAGTTAATAAACAATAAATTCAATCCAAAGTTTTAAGCAAAATTAATTATTTAACAATTAAATAATTATATTAATCAAAATATTGATTGCAAGTATTTGTAAAATGAGTAATTTATAATTAAAGTTACTTGATTACATAATTTGATGTATCAATTTGATGAATTTATATAATTATGATGTATTAATTAATAAAAACAATCAAAATTAGTTTGAAAGAAAAAAAGTAACATTTTGTGGTTAGAAATTAATCAATGATAAAATAATTATAATGATTACAAAATAATGTCATAAAATATTTATCACAATGATAGTTAATTAGCTACATATATAATTTATTAATGAATTGATAGTATTGATGCATCAGTTCTGTACGGTTTATTGAAAAAATAAGTGTATATATATACATATACATAGATAAATAAGATTAATTAATTAATTTATTTATAAAACCAGAGTAGCAAAATTCAAATATTATAATTTAAAATTTATATATAATTTTCTAAATTATAAATTTAATATTCATATTTTAATTAATTTTAATGATATATAAAATAAAAGAATAAACTCATGTATTAAAAGAGGAGAGAGAGTGGGCATTAAGAAAACCCACACTTTTTTATGGATATCCTTCATAGGTATAAAGAATGCATGGTAACAAACAAGAGGATGTGTATCTCTTACCCATTCCCACCCTTAATTTTGGTGTGTTCGGGTCTTCGTTTTAAAAGACAATATTTGACATGTAGTCTCACGGTACAATGGGTGTTGGTCGGTAGTAATGTCGGTGTTTGGTGTACATTGCTCAAGCGATTGGCCTTGGTCAAGAGGCGTTGAAATCATGGTTGTTCTTCTCTAAGCTACTTTTCAAAGTGGATGTAGACCAAATTGGTCGAACCATTATATATCGTTGTGTTTTCTTCTACTTTATTGATTTCCTTTTATTTGCTTGCTATTGTGTTCTGTTTGGGCGTGTTTGAGTTCAGTTTATTTTACTATTAATAATCAACATAATTCACTATTTTTAAAAAATTGAAAAAAAAAACTTTCATCAAAACATTTGTTGGGTCAATTGTGACATCCCAAATTTTCATGTAATTTTTTTTAAAAAAAATTAATTATCTTGAATTATTTGGTTAGCTGTCTGAATTTTGAGGCTTAATTGGATTATTTTGAGAAAATAAACCAATTTAAAGTAATCGTGATAAAAGATTTGAATTTAATTCAATTATTGAAAAATTGAATTTGCTTGTGGGAGATTTAAAAGTTGGATTTAACTTCAAGATTTGAAATTTGGTGAGATCTAAGAATTTGGTTAATTTAAGAAAAATAAGGATAACTTGGATTTGAATTTAAGTTGGGGAATTGATTTGTTAGGAGATATTTTGGTTAAATAAATTATTAAGTGGTAGTTGGAAAAGATTTGATTTGATGGGTTGAGTAAAATTATATTATATAAGTTACTGTTTTGTTTTGGAAAAAGAAAAATGGAAATTTAAATAGGTGTGTATATATATATATATATTTCAGGTTTTGGAAAAGGAAAGGAAAAGAGAATTAAGTGTATATATATATATATATATATATATATTGAAGCCAATCTTGGATTCTGGTGGGTTTTGATCCGCCATTTGTAGGCCGCCGCTCGGCTGCTCTCTCTTCGTTCAGCTTTGTCGGCATCGTCCGTTTTTCGTGGGATATGCTAGGATTTCATGATTACCCTTTAGTGTTGGTTTTAATTATTGTTACATATTGAGTTTGGGTTTTAGATTCAAGCTTTGATGGATTTTGGAACCGGAAGCAAGTTGTCCAAGCAGGTTAAAAGGTCTATTTTGGTTGGACCTATTGTTTGAAGTATGGAAGAAGATTGTGACTTAGTTGTGTCACACCCCCTCCCAAGTATCCTCCTAACCCAGGAGAAAGTGTGACGACAGTAGACACCAACCCTCTTATGGCACCCACCGCCAACCATAAACTTAACTGTCACCTATTAAGCAGTTAAACACAACACTTGAACATCATACTTAAACCAGGGTTAAGTTATCATACAGACATTGTTATCCACTCAGGAACATATAATTACATAACTTTCACAACAACCCCTTTAACCCTCTATATGTACAACATATGATTAAGTTCAAATATTTACAATTCTCAAAATACTAAACATTGATGATGGGCCCAGACAAGTTTCTATGTAGGTTAAGCATCCCGGACTCGCTCGCTACCTAAAACAGAAAAACAAGGAAAACATGAGCTAGGTTGCCTAGTGAGTGACTTGTTTTGTAAAAGCTTTCCTTTAGTTCAGAAACTCGTCATAATGTAAACATTATGAAACAAATGCGTATGTAACATCAATTTTAAATCATATCCATGCAAAACATGCTCAAATTGCATTATCAAATCATATTTGTTCATTCCAGAAAAAGTTACACAGAAATTCGTCATATTTCAAATATATTTTTCCTTAGTTGAGGTGGAGCGGAGCTCAACGCTACTCAACGTTGAAAACATCCTTAGTGGGGTGGAGTAATCTTAACACACTCAACGTCGATAATCCTTAGCTATGTGGAGTAATCTCAACACAACAGCGTCTATCATTCCTCTATGTGCACATAGATAACATATCCTGGGCTACTCGAATACCTTTTCCGAGTCCTTCAGTATCGGGGCCCACATACGAGATTTAAGCCACCCACGTGTCTTCTCCGAGTCCTTCAGCATTGGGTTATCTCTATACTCAGGTTACCCATATGCCTTCTTCGAGTCCTTCAGCATTGGGAATCATTTTCATATCCCGACTACCCACATGCCTTCTCCATGTCCTTCAGCATTGGGAGTCTTTTCACAAACATCATTAAAACACATCATGCTTTAAAAGAAAATGGCATAATATAAATTCACAAGTTTTTAACATCTTAAATCTTCACAATGTCATTCACAAGCTTCTATGCTTTCCATTAAATCATAAATTAACAACAGTATGCTTTTCATAAACTCATTAACAACCAGCGTGCTTCAAATGATTTTCAATATAAAACACATAATATGCACATTAAAACTCATGAAAGCATAATCATATAACCCTGTTCAGCATAATCTTTCAACAATGAAACTTTGTTCAAAGTAAACACATTTTAAATACAAGTGTCACTCACTACTTGTCCTGGGCCTTTAGCGGATTATACACCTTTCCTAGCTTTTCTCGGCCTGTAATAATACATTTTCCTTTATTAGTTTTCCTTAAATTTTCCTTTAACATAACCAACAAGTTTAAACATTTACATTTATTGGTTCACCACCGAGACCAATTTCCATTAAAATAATCATTAATGAGCGAGATTTCAAACAACCAGCAAGACTAACTAGCGAAATTGAGCTGCGAATAAAATTGTACTAACGACACCATGACTAGCGAGACCAGCGAGACTTACTTAGTCAGCGAGACTAGCGATACTCAGGGAGAGTTGTGAGACGCAAAGCCTCCAGCGATACCAGTGACACCCGTCTCGCTGCTCACGTTTAATCTTTCAGTGTCGTTGCTTTTCTATCTATTAAAAGTCGCATTTCCAGTCCAAATCAGAACTTCTTCCCTTCTTCAAACTTGTAAAGATATGTGTTTTCTAGCTTACCTCAAGAGTTCAGAGCTTAACTCCTCTTCATTCGACAGATATTCCTAAGTTACTTCGAGTTGCTCCAAATCACTCTAGAAATCCATACCAGTCGCTTCGACCTAACATTTAACATGTTCCTCTTCAAATTCAACTCAACCATCCTTCATAAGAATTGTTAAGCATTGAGTTAACTTACAGACCTCAAGTTCTCAGCCCTAAACTCAATTTTCACAGCTCGCTATCCTCCAAATACCAGATCTTGCTCAAATTGCGCAACAACACTCAAACCTTCTATTCTAGCTTCAAATACACCACGAAACCAATCAGAATTCTACTCAAATTTGCCCTAGACCCTTTCTTCTACCTCTCTTCATCACTCAATGAGAAATGGAATCAGTTGAAGCTTTTGAAAATCCAGAAAATGATCAGAAACTCAACTTTACACACTTAAACGAGTTGCCGACTTACTTCCACTTTCTCTTTTATTTTACTTTATTTTCCAATAACAAAGTAACTCCTTCATTCAACAAACGCAACCCCCTCTGGCAAACTTGGATGCTAGCTTGAATGTATAGCACCATGCATCTGTCTTATAGACTGTCTTGAGCGCATGCATCTCCAACGCCATTCCCCTACTAACATCAATCAACGCATGACCACTTGCCCAACGGCCTCAACAAACACATAGCACCAACTATCACTCATGCTTAGTCTCCTGGACACATACCTCAAACTAGCAAACGTGTAGCCACTCAAGCCAAAGGCTCTTGGTCATCTTTTTTCATAGCTTGAAGCAACATGTTTAAGCCAAATAAACAAAGAAAGAGTGTAAAGAAAGGGAACTCTACTGAAAAGAGGCTCTTGCTTGAGATAGCACCATCACGATCTCCTTGGCTCTCACATCGGAATTCGAATGGCACCATGACTATCTTGAACTCTTTTCCTCTTCCTTGCAACTAACTCACTCTTTGAACTCTTTTATGAACTCTCACTCAATTCTCTCTTTCTTATGGCTCTTTTAGTTTGTAATTTCATGCTCTGAATGGTGATTAGGGCTGCTGAAAACCCCCAATTTTATAGAGTATTTCGCCAAAAAAATCTTCCGAAAAATAGAATTTTTTCATTTATGGAAACTAGCGCCGCGACACTGCCAAGTTAGGAAAGAGAGCGCTACGACTATGTTCCGTAGACCATGCTCTCGGGTTCTAGTACGGGGGTGCTGCCCAATTTTTGCCATATTGAGTTTTTTCTTCTTGTTTTCACCGTATTCTTGCTTAGATTTGATCTTTTGATCTTTTTTTCTAATTTTCCTCATTTTAACCTAAAAACCACTAGCAAACAAGTTAAATCTAATATAAACTCCCTTAATTTGAGAGGATAGAAAGCACTTTTCAAGTGCTTATCACCTTCCCAAACTTAGAGATTTGCTAGTCCCGAGCAAAGAATAAAATTAAATAATAGGGAGTTTAGATGAAGAAGTGTCACACCCCCTCCCAGATTTGCCTATATAACCTGAAAAGCGATGGGAGGACAGCATACATCACCCCTTTTGTGATGCATACCATCCACTTCTACACACTTATCCTGTACTGTTCACAGCATACATATGACTCCTTGATACATTTCAACCATAACATATAGGAAATTATATACATGTCGATAATTCTGAATACAACTCTTCCATAAAGCCCTTATACAAAACCATGTTACAACTCCCAATAAATGTACAACTAGGTCTACATGCCACCTATATAAGGTTTTACATACATACAACTCTTCAAAACAGGACAATTTTCTGGAAACTCGAAGCTTAAGCAGGGTGAGTTGGAGTAGGCAAAGCACCATGAACGTCCTTGCTACTTGGAGGGGAAAGAAAAACTTGAAAACATAAGCTAACAGCCCAGTGAGTGACTTAAGCTATAACTTTACCTTCTTGCATCAGTACACAACCTAACCCTTGACTAGAGGCATCACAATACACCTCGAACTCCTTCCCTGTCTCTGGAAGTGCTAAAATAGATGCTGTCACTAGTCTCTTCTTTAACTCTTGGAAACTTTGCTCACATTCTTCATTCCATTCAAATTTAATTCCTTTCTTAGTCAAACGAGTCAATGGTAATGCTATCTTGGAAAAACCCTGTACAAAGCGTCGATAATAACCTGCGAGTCCCAGAAAACTACGAACCTCTGTTACTGTCCTTGGCTGTTCCCATCTGGTAATTGCCTCGGTCTTTTAAGGATCTACTCCAACTCCTGTAGCTGTAACAATATGACCCAAAAACATTACCCGTTCTAGCCAAAACTCGCATTTGCTAAATTTTGCATACAATCTCTTTTCTCTTAAGGTCTGTAGTACAATTCTGAGATGTTCTGCATGTTCTTCTTTACTTCTAGAATACACTAGAATATCATCAATAAATACAATCACAAACTGATCCAAGTAAGGATGGAAAATTTTATTCATCAAGTCCATAAACATTGCTGGAGCATTTGTCAGACCAAAAGGCATCACCAGGAATTCATAGTGTCCATACCTCGTTCTAAAAGCTGTCTTCGGTACATTTGTCTCTCTGACCTTCAACTGATGATATCCCGATCTTAGGTCTATCTTTGAGAACACTGATGCCCCTCTAAGCTGATCCAACAAATCATCAATACAAGGCAAGGGATATTTGTTGCGTATAGTGACCTTATTTAACTGGCGATAGTCAATGCACAGTCTCATAGTACCGTCCTTTTTCTTCACGAATAACACCGGTGCACCCCACGGAGATATATTCGGTCTAATATACGCCTTATCTATTAGTTCCTGTAACTGCACCTTCAACTCCTTCAGTTCTGATGGTGCCATACGGTATGGTGCCTGCGAAATGGGTGTTGTTCTAGGAATTAGATCAATAACAAACTCCACCTCTCTATCAGGTGGTAACGAGATTTTACCTTACTAGCGAGATTACTAACGAAATTACACAACAGGTACACGGCACTAGCGACACCAGAATAAGCGAGACTAGCGAGATTACCTGAGGAGCGACACCGAGCGAGAGTCAGCGAGATTTGTGAGACAAAAACCTCCTTTGCACAACCAGCAAGATTCGTGTCGCTACTCACGCTCCAATTCCTCATTGATGCCCGCTACTTAACGACACCTGATAGCAGAGTTTCCTCCTTTTCTTTTTGTTCTCACTTCTATCAGTTCAAAGTCACATTTCCAGCAAGATTTAGAACTTCTTTCCTTCCACCAAACTTGTAGAGAAACATGTTTTCTAGCTTACCTCAAATTTTCGTGGCTTAATTTGTCCTGGTTCCTTAGATATTGCAAGTTTTCTCTGCGCTACTCCAAATTGCACATAAATTTTGAATCAGTAACTTCCAGCTAAAAGTTTACATGTTTCTATTCCATTTCAACTCAAGCATCCTTCATAAAAGTTGTTCAAAATTGAGTTAACTTACTAACCTTAACATTTCAGCCCAAAATTCAATCTCTTCAGCTCGATATTCACCAAACACCAAACCTGGTTCGAACTGTGCGACCGCAGATGAAGCTTCTATTTCAGCTTCAGTTTTACCATGAAACTGTCCAAAACCTTGCACGAATTTGCCCTAGAACTCTTCTTCAACCTCTCCATGATGTACAGCTGAAATATAGCATAGAAATGAGTTTGGAAATGAAGAGAAATGAGTCGGCAAAATTTTCCTTTAAAAAAAAAAAAAAACTATAACCGACTTCTCCATCCTTATCTTCTCTTCTTCCTTTATCTTTTTCCTTCTCTTTTCTTTTTTTTTTTCTAATTTCTTTTTTGTCTTCTTTCCCTTTTGGTTTCTTCTTCCTTCTTTTTTTTTTTTTTTTTAATTTACAATATGAGATTATTAATACTAATTCGCTTAAAGCTTTTGAACGTGTTTACAAATTAGGTGCTTGCAGACCTCCCACCCCAAACTTAGAATCATGCATTGTCCCCAATGCATAAAAACATCTAACAAAGAAAGAACAAGCCTAGGAGCAAGCGGGAAGCCACCAAACAGGCTTGGTGTAAGGAGTACTTTGTGTGATAAACCAAGTTCCTGAGAGATAAAGCGTATGAGTGACTTAAAGATTTATTGAAAATAAAATAAAAAGAAAAGTAAAGAAAGCAATAAAATTGGGATTGCCTCCCAATAAGCACTTGGTTGAATGTCTTCTAGCTAGACCGAACCAATGGATCATGCAATGAAAGCAAGGTTCTCAATTCGGTGTTCTTCATCACTGATGTAGTGCTTCAATCACTTTGAAGGTTGTTCCATCATTGCTTTGCAATTCCACGGCTCTGTGTGGGGATACCTTGACAATGATAAAGGGTCCCGACCATCATGTCCTAAGCTTTCTTGGAAACAAACGTGAACGTGAATTGAAAAGTAATACTCTTTGTCAGGAAGAAAGGTCTGTGGGGTGATCTTCTTGTCATGTCATCTAGCAGTGCGCTCCTTGTAGAGTTTGGTATTCTCATAAGCTTGAGCGCGAAACTCTTCCATCTCATTTAGTTTCAAGAGGCGTTTCTCACCGGCCTTCTCGAAGTCCATGTTCAGCTTCTTGATGGCCCAATAAGCTCTATGCTCGAGCTCTATTGGTAAGTGACAAGCCTTTCCAAACACTAACCTATACGATGAAGTACCAATTGGGGTTTTGAATGCTGTGCGGTAGGCCCATAGTGCATCATCGAGCTTAAGAGCCCAATCCTTCCTATTGGTCTTAACTGTCTTTTCCAACACCTGCTTGATTTCCCTATTAGATAACTCAACAAGACCATTAGTTTGAGGATGATAAGCTGTAGTAATTTTATGATTAACATTATATTTTTGCATCATGGATTCAAACAATTTATTGCAAAAGTGAGAGGCCTCATCACTAATAATAGCTCTAGGTGTACCAAAACATGTGAAGATGTTTTTATGCAAGAATTTTAAAACAGTGCAAGCATCATTGGTCCTAGTAGCTATGGCTTCTACCCACTTAGATACATAGTCTACTGCAACTAGAATATATAGGTAGTCATCAAAAGAAATAGAAAAAGGCCCCATAAAGTCAATACCCCAAAAATCAAAGAGCTCCACTTCCAAGATATGTTTCAGTGGGAGCTCATGTTGTCTAGAGATATTGCCAGTACATTGGCACCTATCACATGATTTAACAAAGGTATAATAGTCTTTAGAAAGGGAGGGCCAATAAAATCCTGATTGAAGTACCTTGGATGCAGTTCTAGTGGGTCCAAAATGACCTCCATAGGGGGAGGCATGACATGGGTTTAGAATACTTACCACTTCCTTTTGAGGTACACACTTCCTTATCATATTGTCAGCACAAACCTTGTAGAGAAGTGGGTCCTCCCAATGTTAAGA
Organism: Citrullus colocynthis; assembly: GCA_031780015.1. Taxonomy (NCBI): domain Eukaryota; kingdom Viridiplantae; phylum Streptophyta; class Magnoliopsida; order Cucurbitales; family Cucurbitaceae; genus Citrullus; species Citrullus colocynthis. The sequence continues at coordinate 1,223,859 of QLSR01000077.1, forward strand.
CTAAACATTGTGCAGGAATCTCTTCTTTTGTTGAGAGTTCATGTCAGGTGGCAAATGTCCTCCTGCAAGATAGTTAACTATGTCAGCAAACCAAGGCAAACTATCTTTTACTTGATATAGTTGTTCATCAGGGAACATCTCAACAATTCGGGGGCATGAGTTAGCATCCCCATTCTTAATCCTAGATAGGTGGTCTGCAGCCACATTTTCACATCCTTTCCCGTCTTTGATTTCTAAGTCAAATTCCTATAATAATAAGATCCACTGCATTAGCCTAGGTTTTGGAATCTTTCTTATCAAACAAACACTTCAAAGCAGCATGGTCAGTATGCACCACTATTTTAGAGCCAAGCAAACATAATCTAAATTTATTAAGGGCAAACACAACAGCTAGTAGTTTTTTTTCATTAGTAGTATATTTCTGCTGAGTACTATCAAGAGTCCTACTAGCATAGTAAATTGCCCTAAACATGTTATCCCTACGTTGACCTAAAACAGCTCCTAAAGCATAATCACTAGCGTCACACATGATCTCAAAAGATTGACTCCATTCTGGTGCAACAATAATGGGTGCAAAAATCAATCTTTCTTTCAAAGTATTAAAAGCTAGTAAACATGCATCATCAAAGATAAACTTGGCTTCCTTTTCTAGCAAATTACTCAAGGGTTTAGCAATTTTAAAAAAATATTTAATAAATCTCCTGTAAAACCCTACATGCCCTAGGAAGCTTCTGACTCCCTTCACATTGTTGGGAGGTGGCAATTGTTCAATGGCGGCTATTTTAGCCCTATCCACCTCTAATCTCTTTTGAGAGACTTTGTGCCCCAGGACGATACATTCCTTCACCATGAAGTGACACTTCTCCCAATTTAAAACAAGGTTAGCATCTTGGCATCTTTGCAAAACACAAGTGAGATTAGCAAGACAAGAATCAAATGAAGACCCAAATACAGAAGAATCATCCATAAAAACCTCCATTATGTCTTTAATGAGCCCCTGAAAAATAGACATCATACAACGTTGAAAAGTAGCAGGGGCATTACACAAACCAAATGGCATTCTCCTAAAAGCGAATGTCCCATAGGGACATGTAAATGTTCTCTTTTCTTGATCCTCAGGAGCAATGACAATTTGATTATAACCTGAATATCCATCTAGGAAGCAATAGTGAGAATACCCTACAAGTCTATCAAGCATTTGATCTACAAAAGGAAGAGGAAAATTGTCATACCCTCTCCCAGATTACCCTCTTAACCTAGGAGTAGGTGCAACCTATACATATATACGTCATCTTATATCTTGAAACACAATTCAATACCGAATCAAATATACAAACTTCTATACTGGTGAAAACATTATAAGGTAATCATAAGTTATACAAATGTATTTGTTCAGCAGCCAATACAAAACCCACACTTGTTGTGCTACAAAATCATATATGACAAAATATGTACCTAGACTGAGTATTTACAACTATCCCAGAGAACTAAAACCAAATAAGCCCAGACGAGGATCTTCTGTAAAGAAACAAACAACAATAAACAAAAAGGTGTGAGCTTAAAGCCCAATGAGTGACTAAAATATCAATTATAATCTAATTCTTGAGTTAATGCTGTTTATAACATTAATATGTATCTTATTAGTACAAGTTGCTGGATTACTCATGCTAGTTAACAAAATAACATAGATACCTTTCTAAGAAGCAGCGGAGCAAAGCTCAACGCTATTAACCTTATATCAAGTATTCTGTCCCTAATATTCATATATTCATGTATTCATACGTTCACACGCCTTCACATTTAGTCCTTCGGCGTTTCAACACTCAAGTGCCTTCTCATAATGTCCCTCAGCACCGAGTTTCATTATATATATTTCACTGCTCAAGTGCCTCCACTCATGGTTCTTCAGCACTGAGCTTTCATGTATTGATTTCCTTATGCCTTCTCACAAGGTTCTTCGGCATTGGAACTATCTCAATCAATCTCGCTAGTGCCTTCACTCATGGTCCCTCGGCACTCTGTATCATATATCTCCATAGGCCTTCACACAGGGTCCTTCGGCCGTGGTTTGCATTTAGATAGCACACATACAGAAATTCACATAATATATTTGTTTTCACTTGAACATTACTAACGATGATCCTTGGACAATTAGAGCCACTCATAGTTTGTCTTAGGCTCCGAGCAGATTGTATGCTTTTCCGAGCTCTTCTTGTCCTGTAAAACACATTTTCATATTAGGTTTCTTTTAAACTTCTTTTTCAAAATCATTAGGTACGCATGTTAAAAACTAGCGATACTCTATGTTACTAGCGAGACTACGAGCGAGATTCACACTACTGAGTGCTGCACTAGCGAAACTGGAGTGAATTAGACTAGCGATATCATCTTAAGGAGCGATACCTAGCGAGACTTCAGCGAGAGTTGTGAGACACAGAGCTCCTTTGCGTTTATCGACAACACCCATTCCGCTGTTCACTCTCCCGCTCCTTAGCGATACCACTATCTAACGACACTTGATATCACAGTTTTCTTCCTTCCTTTCAAACTCTTCCTTTATCCTGCTAAAAACCATATTACAGCCAAAATCAGAACTTCCCTCCTTCTACAATCTTGTAAAGTAGTGAGCTTCCTAGCTTACCTCAAAATTTCAAGCCATGATTCGTCTTCATTTGAGAATTATCCCCAAATAACTTTGGCTGCCTTGATTTGCTTAGCAGTTCAACTCCGCTTACTTCTTCCTAGAGAATAACACATTTTCGCTCGGATTTAGCTTACACATCCTTCATGGAAGTTGCTAAGAATTGATTCAACTTACTTACTTCAAAACTTCAGTTCTTACTTCGATGCCATCGGTTCACTCTCCTTCAAACACCGATTGGTGTTCAAGTCTATCAGTAACAATCAAGCTTCTGGTTCTAGCTTCAAATCATCATGAAACTGATCTGATTTCTACTCAAATTCGATATAATTACCTTCTTCTACCTCTCCTCGTTGTTCATCTGCAAAATAGAGTTAATCTGAGTTTGAAAATGTATCCAAAAAGGCTTAATTATTCGATGCACTCCTTTATATGTCAATATAAATCACCGACTTACCAGCTCTAACTTCATCCTCCTTCTAGAATTAGCCAGCGCCACCTTCCACGCATAGCTTCGGCAATGCATAGTCTCCACTTACTATGCACTGATTGCTCCACGCCGAATAGCTGATTACCACATGGCCCTCTCGGCCACTTTTCTATGTCCAACGCATACCATTCTTCAACACATAGGCCATCTCAACGCATAGCGATGCCAACTTCTAGCACATAGTAGCCTTCAATGCATATTTCTATTAACGCATATGGCACCCTTCTCCCTTCACATCTTTTTCCCCGCCGAGCTACCCTCTTCAACACATGCTTATTAGTGGCAACTCTTGTCAATCTTAAACATCCTTCAACGCATGGTCACTCATCGCATGGCCAACACTTAACCATTTTCACTCTCCTCCAACTTAGTAAATTTTCTTTACTTATGCCCCATAATTTCTTTTTACTTACTTTCTCTTAATAACAAGTATGGGGCTTACAAAAATGATCTTTCCTAGTACCCTTATTCAACTTCCTATAATCAATGCATACACGCCATCCTGTCACAATTCTAGTGGCTATCATCTCATTTTTTTCATTATTAACCACAGTCATTCCACCTTTCTTAGGTACCACTTAAACAGAGCTTACCCATGAACTGTCAGATATGGCATATATAATTCCTGCATTCAAAAGCTTGAGCACTTCTTTCTTAACTACCTCCTTCATGATAGGATTAAGTCTCCTTTGGTGCTCTACTGATGGATTAAAGGTATCTTCCATCAAGATTCTGTGCATATAGACCGATGGACTAATACCTTTAAGGTCCTTAATAGACCAACCAATGGTGGACGTATGATCCCTTAATACTCTCAGTAATTTTTCTTTTTCCACAGAATTAAGATCAGAAGATATTATAACTGGGAAAGAAGATAAACCATCTAAGAATGCATATTTCAAGTGAGGAGGTAACACCTTTAATTCAAGCATAGGTTTCTCAATATCATTTACAACATGCAAAGGAGCTAGAGGCATTTTATACATTTTAGTACATATTAGCATGTTATCTAACCACCTAGCATAAAAGGCTATTTCATCAAAAATAGTATCTTCATTCTCATCCATTATGCTTTGTTCTAGATGATCACTAGCCAACATAACCTCTACATGCTTAGAAATAGTGCAATCAATTATGTCTATAGCATGGCAAGTACTACTCTCATCATGATGACTCAAAGACTTATAAATATTAAATATAACATTCTCATCATTTACCCTTAGAGTCAACTTCCTTTGTTGGACATCTATGATAGCTTTCCCAGTTGCTAGGAATGGCCTCCCAAGTATGATAGGAATCTCAGAGTCGTCCTCCATGTCCAATACTACGAAATCTGCAGGGAAGATAAATTTGTCAACTTTAACTAATACATCTTCGACAATTCCTCTAGGATAGGCTAAAGATCTATCAGCAAGTGGCAAACTGATGGTGGCAGATTACACCTCTCCAATGTTAAGCTTCCTATAGACAGATAAAGACATCAAATTAATAGAAGCACCCAGATCACAAAGAGCTCTAGTAACATTTAAAGAACCAATAGTGCAAGGTATAGTAAAACCCCCTGGATCTTTTAACTTTTGTGGTAGCTTCTTTTGCAGCACAGCACCGCATTCCTCAGTCATGCTAATCATCTCATATTGCCCAAACTTTTTCTTTTTAGACAAGACATCTTTCATAAATTTAGCGTAGTTGGGCATTTGCTCTAAAGCCTCAGCAAAATGGGATGTTAATGTGAAGCTTTTTAAACAACTCTAGAAATTTAGCAAATTGGGAGTCTATTTCTTTCTTTTTAAAACGTTGAGGATATGGCAAAGTATGAGGCACAAAAGGTAGAGGGTTAGATGACTTACTTGAAGATGTTGACTCTTTTACCTTTACCTATTTTTCTAAGACCTCCTTCGGTTCATCTTCTGAGATAGGCTCTTGGATGGTCACATCTACCACTTGCTCATCATCCTCATCATTGATCAGAGGAGTGGACAACTTTTTCCCATTCCTCAAAGTCATGGCCTTTGCACTCCTCCTTTGGATTTCTCTCGGGACAACTAGGAAATTTTCCCTTTTACATTATTTGGAGTGAAGTGGCAATTTGGCTTATTTGTACTTCGATATTGTGAATAGCCTTACCATGACTTTGTACGATGCTTTCAAAGGCGGTGGTCCTTCCTCTTGATTCTTTTATGAACTTTACCATCAAGTCTTCTAAGTTGGACTTCTTTTCGGTGTGTGATGGACCTACATTGGACAAATCGGGAGGACCTTGCAAAACATTCCTATTGTTAGCATAAGAAAAGTTTTCATGGTTCCTCAAGTTAGGATGGTAATGAGTTGGAAGTTGTTGTTGTTGGTGGCTTCTACAATGTCCTCTATCAACATAGTTGGCCGTCTCATTATCTCTTTGTTCCGACTCCTTTTCTATGGCCATCTCCGATGTAAGCCCCGTACTTGCTGTTGAGAGAAGGTAAGTAAAAAGAAATTATAGGGCAGGCAAGTAAAGAAAATTGGCTAAGTTGGGGGAGAGTGAAAATGGTTAAGTGTTGGTCATGTGATGAGTGACCATGGGTTGAAGGTATGTTTAAGCTTGACAAGAGTTGCCGCTGATGAGCATGCATTGAAGAGGGCAACTCGGCAGGAAAATAGATGTGAAGGGAGAAGGGTGCAATATGTGTTAGTAGAAGTATGCGTTGAAGGCTACTATGTAATAGAAATTGGCATCGCTATGCGTTGAGATGGCCTATGTGTTGAAGGATGGAATGCGTCGGACATAGAAAAATGGCCGAGAGGGCCATGCGGTAATCGGCTATTTGGCGTTGAGCAATCAGTGGCATAGTAAGTTGAGACTATGCATTACCGAAGCCATGCGCGGAAGGTGGCGTTGGCTAATTCCAGAAGGAGGATGATGTTAGAGCTGGTAAGTCGGTGATTTATATTGACATATAAAGGAGTGCATCGAATAATTAAGCCTTTTTGGATATATTTTTAAACTCAGATTAACTCCATTTCGCAGACGAACAATGAGGAGAGGTAGAAGAAGGTACTTATATCGAATTTGGGTAGAAATCAGATCAGTTTTATGATGATTTTGAAGCTGGAACGAGAAGCTTGATTGTTACTGATAGATTTGGACACCAATCGGTGTTTGAAGGAGAGTGAACTGAGGATGTCAAAGCTGGAACTGAAATTTTGAGGTAAGTAAGTTGAGTCAATTCTTAGCAACTTCCATGAAGGATGTTTAAGCTAAATCCGAGCAAAAATGTGTTAATCTCTAGAAAGAAGTAAGCGAAGTTGAACTGCTAAGCAAATCAGGGCAGCCGAAGTTATTTGGGAATAATTCTCAAATGAAGACGAGTCATGGTCTGAAATTTTGAGGTAAGCTAGGAAATTCACTACTTTACAAGATTGTAGAAGAAGGGAAGTTTTGATTTTGGCTGTAATATGTTTTTTAGCAGGATAAAGGAAGAGTTTGAAGGGAAGGAAGGAAAACTGTGATATCAAGTGTCGCTAGACAGTTGTATCGCTAAGGAGCTAGAGAGTGAGCAGTGGAACGGGTGTTGTTGATAAACGCAAAGAAGCTCTGCATCTCACAACTCTCGCTGAAGTCTCGCTAAGTATCACACCTTAAGGTGATATCGCTAGTCTTATTCACTCCGGTTTCGCTAGTATAGTACCCAGTAGTGTAAATTTCGCTGGTAAACCCGCTAGTACATAGAGTATCGCTAGTTATTGATATGCATACCTAATGATTTTTTAAAAAAAAGAGTCCAAAGGAAACCTAATATGAGAAATGTATTTTACAGGCCAAGAAGAGCTTGGAAAAGCATACAATTCGCTCGGGGCCTAAGACAAACCGTGAGTGGCTTTCTAATTTATCCAAGGATCATCGTTAACAATGTGCAAGTGAAAATGAGTCTATTATGTGAATTCCTGTATGTGTGTTATCTAACTGTAAACCACGGCCGAAGGACCCTGTGTGAAGGCCTATGGAGATATGATATATGATACACAGTGCCGAGGGACCATGAGTGAAGGCACTAGTGAAATTGATTGAGATAGTTTCCAAAGCCAAAGGACCTTGTGAGAAGGCATATGGAAACCAGTATATAATGGCTCAGTGCTGAGGGACCATGAGTGAAGGCACTTGAGCAGTGAATAAATAATGAAACTCAGTGCAGAGGGACAATATGAGAAAGCACTTGAGAGTTGAAACACCGAGGGACGAAATGTGAAGGCGTATGAATATATGAATACTAGTAATTGAATTATGAGGTTAGTAGCGTTGAGCTTTGCTCCGCTGCTTATTAGATAAATATTTATGCTATCTTGTTAAATGGCACGAGTGACCTAGTAATCTGTACTAATAAGCTATATAATAGTTTTATGATCAACATTAACTCAAGGATTAAATTGTGATTGATAATTTAGTCACTCATTGGGCTTTAAGCTCACGCCTTTTTGTTTATTGTTGTTCGTTTCAGGTAGTGAGCGTGTCCGGGACGCCTAGCCTACAGAAGATTCTCGTCTGGGCTTACTTGGTTTTAGTTCTCTGGGATAGTTATAAATACTCAGTCTAAGTACATATTTTGTCATATATGATTTTTGAGGCATAACAAAATGGGTTTTGTACTATATGCTGAACAAATACACTTGTATGATAAATTATGAGCCAAGAAACCTTATGTAAAACTTATGATTACCTTATAATGTTTCATCAATAAAAAAGTTTGTTCATTTGATCTGGTATTGAATTGTGTTTCAAGATGTAAGATGACGTGTATGTGTATAGGTTGCACCAACTCCTAGGTTAGGAAGCTAATCTGGGAGGGGTGTGACATCCGATGCCAAAGCGGCATGAGAGGCTATAGATGGTGGATTTGTTTGAGCTTGACCTCCTGCAGTTAATTTAGAAAGAGCATTAGTAAGGAAGCCATTTGAGCTTTGAGAGAGTTTACCTCATCTACCTCATACAATTCGGCTGCTTTTACGATGGTTGGAGAAGACCGTTCACATGGCCAATTGTAAGATGTAGTGGCCAAGTTTTCTAGTATGGCGTAGGCCTCTTAAGCATTCTTGGAGAAGATTGACCCTCTGGCGATAGCATCTAAAATAGACTCGGTTGAGCTTGCTAATCCATTGTAGAATAGTTGAATTTGTAACCAATCCGAGTAGCCATGTTGAGGGCACCTCCTCAAGAGAACCTTGTACCTCTCCCAGCCTCATACAATTGTTCATCCTTAAGTTGGCTGAATGTCCCTATCTCCGTCCTTAGTCTTTGAGATTTAGCCGGTGGAAAATACTTATTCAAGAAAGCTTGAGCCAAAATCTTCCATGTGGTGATACTATCCGGAGGAATGGTTTCCAACCAATCTTTTGCACGGTCTTGTAAAGAGAAAGGAAAAAGTCTTAGTTTAATAGCATTATTAGAAACGCCATTCATCTTTACCGTTCCGCATATCTCTAAGCAGGATCGCAAGTGCTTGTGAGGTTCTTTATTGGTTCTTCCTTAAAGGCTAGCTCTCTAGCCATTTGGATCAATCTCGGTTTCACCTCAAAATTGTTGACATTGATGGGCACATTCATTATTCCGGGTTGATTTGCCGGTAACGTTGGTTGGAAGTAGTCTCGGATTGCCTTTGTATCTCCTCCGCCATCTCCTCGGTTTGATTGAGTAGAGCCCTTAGATTTTGTCTATAAATCCTATCAATCTCAGGATCAAGAGGGAGGAGGTTAGTATTATCCTAAGTCATAAACTGACAAAATAAAATTAAAAAAAATAGAATAAAATAAAATAAAATAAAAATAAAAATAATGTTTATCTAAATAATATACACCTCAAATTAAGATCTATCAATTCTAATGAATATTAAATAACAAAAACCGTTCTTTCGATCCTCGGCAACAGCGCCAAAAAATTTATGAATTAAGTTGGATGAGAAAGGGTTGTTTTTTAGAGAAAATAACTTGGAATTAAGTTTCTAGACTTAGGCATATGAATTACAATAAAATCCATGAAATCTATAAGATCAACATGAATTCATAAACAATTCATCAAAACCCTAAAAGTAAAGAGTTTAGCCACTCATAGCTTGAAGCAACATGTTTAAGCAAAATAAACAAAGAAAGAGTGTAAAGAAAGGAAAACCCTACTGAAAAGAGGCTCTTGATTGAGGTAGCACCGTCACGATCTCCTTAGCTCTCACGTCGGAATTCGAATGGCACCACGACTATCTCAAACTCTTTTCCTCTTCCTTGCAACTAACTCACTCTTTGAATTCTTTTATGAACTCTCACTTAATTATTCCCTTCTTGTGGCTCTTTTAGTTTGTAATTTCGTGCTCTGAATGATTATTAGGGCTGCTAAAATCCCCCAAATTTATAGAGTATTTCGCCCAAGAAAACTTTCCAAAAATACATTTTTTTCAAATAAAAAAACTGGCGCCGCGGCGCTTCCAAATTAGGAAAGAGAGCGTCGCGGCGCTGCGACTATGTTGCGCAGACCATGCTCTCGGGTTTTAGTGCCGAAGCACTGCCCCAATTTTTGCCATATTGAGTTTTTCTTTTTGTTTTCACCGTATTCTTGCTCAGTTTTGATATTTTGGTCTTTTCTTCTAATTTTCCTCATTTAACTTGAAAACCACTAGCAAAGATCTAATATAAAATCCCTTAATTTGAGAGATTAGAAAGCATTTTTCAAAGTGCTTATTAGTACCCTGATCAAAGATTTTCAATTATTTGGATTTTGCAAAATATATTTTTTTTCGTACAAATTTCGTAAAATTATGAAAAAAAAAATATCGTTTGAGAAATTTGCATGCATACAGTGACGACCTAATTGAAGTCCTAGGAAGTCGGGTCGTTACATAAATAATCATGAAAAATATCTATTATTCATTTTTAAAGAGCATTGGATATTAAAAGGTTCGCTTCTATCTCCATTGAAATGTCATGGGTCATTTTTTGTCTCATAAAGCTATGGAAGAGAAAGTCACTTCACATCTTTTACCCCAAATGGTTTGAAAATTAAAAAGGTAATTAAGAAATTGGTTTTTTTTTTTTTTTAATTTTTTAATTTTTTTAATTTTTATAGTAAGTTACCATTGAAAAAAGTATACATTTAGTAAAGGAGATTTATATATATTATTCCTTATCCAAATCTTTCAAAAAATATACTGCAAAAGCTAATTAAAAACTAACTCCGACCATTTTGAAATTCATTAGTAAATCACGACTACTTGTTTCTCTCCTCGATTTTAAATTGTGGATATGTTCAGCACCATACTTTGATTGATAAATACTATTGATGATGAAAATTTATTATTTGTGTTGCGTTTATTTTATTTAAATTAACTATAACAGTTATTATTAATGGATCTGGTCTAAGTAAACATTTAAATTATTTACAAATTTTTAGTTAAAACAAACCTTTTTTTTCTATTTTAGGAAATGAAAACTTGGGATTTTTGAAAACCATTCTTGAAGCCGGTAATTACAAATATATATGATATACTCTAAATATCTTGTGTTGAATAATGTTTTTTAGATTACCAACTAATTGAATTCTAAACATTTTTGGAAAACAACATTTTGTGTTTTAGATTTATTGTGCTACTAAACATATTAGGGGATAAAACAATGAGAAATTTGATTGAATCCATTGGTTTTCTAGATTACTAAATATTCGCGGCATTAGATTTCCTCTTCTTAATTAGATTTCCTCTTCTTAATTGATTATAGAGATCTCACATGTTTTAAGAACTGAAAAATCAGTATTAAATTACTTCTTTTTCTTTTTTTTTTAATAAAAGTAAAAACGTGACATCCCAAAATTTCAGATAATTTAAAATCTATTATCTTGAATTATTTTGGTAATTGTTTGAATTATAAGGTTTTATTGAATTATTTCAAGAAAATAATTCAATTTAAAGTAGACGTGATAAAAGATTTGAATTTAATTCAATCAGTAGAAAATTGAATTTCTTTTTGGGTTAGAAGTTGGATTTAATTTGAAGATTTGGAAATTGGGGAGATTTAGAATTTGGTTAATTTTAGGGGAATTTGAATTTAGGTTTATAATTTGTTTTGGGGAAGGAAAAGAAAAAGGAAAAAGAAAAAATATATATATATATATATAAACATTTGGAATTAGGGTTTTATTAGAAAAAAATTAGTTTATTATATATATATTCTTGAGATGTGTGCAAAGATTAAAAAAAAGATTAAAGGAAAATTTCTTTTCTTCTTTCTTTGCGATCACGCACACTGTCTCCCTCTTTCTACTGTGTGTCGCTGGCATGTTGCATCTCCATCTTTCGTTGCCAGCCGTCTGAGGCAAGCTCGATGTCGGACATCAGCCACTACTCTTCTGCCGTCGTCTCTGTCCGATCGTTGCCACCTGTTCACGCCGATTAGCAGCTCCAGCACCGTCGGATTTTGCTCGCTATCGCAGGTTTTCATCTGCCAGTCATGTCTGTTACTAAACGTCCACCGCCCTGTCGTCCATCATCCGAGCGCCGTTGCCGCTTGCTGCTAGGTATCGCTGGATGTTGTTTGTTTTGGGTATTCTTATTGGTGCTTAGATTAATTTTGGGTTGGTTCTTGAATACCTATTAAATGTTGGTTTCGATTCTTTGATAGCCATGATATTTTGGTTCTAGATTGGTGGTAGTACAAGAAATTCTTTTTTCCTAAAGCACATACTTAGGGACAAGATTAAAGTTGTTTTGAAGATAGGAAGGAGAAGAGAAAAAGATTATAGTTTTATTAAAGGTTGCTAGACATTAAGTCAAATATCTTAAGAAGAATTTTGAAAGGGTTATTAGGACATGATCACATTTTATGGTAATGAAGATTGGTAGTTTGAATAAGGTGTATTTTGATTCTCTGGGTAATGTGCCTAAAAAGGTAAAAAAAGGTATGTATAAGGGGCAAGGCATGAGGTACTTTGGTTATTCATGTGTAGTACTCGAAGAGTGAAAATGTTCAAGTTGGAAAGAAAGTGAGCTTCATGTGAGGAAACTTTTATAAGGAATACCTTGTTTAGTTGGTGTGATGTGTGGAAGGAAAACTAGTTTGAACAAGACTTAGGACTTAGAAAAAATTGTGGCTTTTAAACTAAGCAGTTAACTTAAGGGGTACTTCAAGGTACTTAGTCACCCATACCCTGGTCGAGATGAAAAGAATTTAGTTTAGTTAACGGGACCACGAGAGAAACTTTTGGAGTTAAAAAGCAATGACAGTTGGTGAAGGAGAATTCTACAACATGAAAATTTTAGATGAGAAGGTAAGACTTATGGAGGAGGTAATAGAGCTACACCGTGTGTCGTGAATTTATGTCACACTTGGAAAGGGAAGAAGAGAACTTTGAGTGTTGGTTTTAAAGAAAAGTGTTTAAGGAAGGTGATTACTTTGGAAAGAAAGGAAATTAATATGTTCAAAACTCCAAGTACTTGAGTATGGTTGGATTAAAGACACGTTATGAGTGCTTACTAAGTGTTGATTTTGGTGTAAAAGAGGAATCTCTCACTACCATTTGGCAGTTTGAACCTCACTGTGTGGTGGTGGAAGAATCGCGTAAAACATTGGTTGTAAAGCTTAGTTTCAACATCAAAGTCTTATTTCCAAAATAAAAGGGTAAGAGAGGTAATCTAAATGGAGTTGGCAGTAGCAATGGTTGTATTGAAACTATTGACATGGAATGTGGAGGTTGTAATAGTTAAAAGGTACGCCGTTGAAAGTATTAACGGAAGTAGGGGATTGTGACTTTGGGTACAAGTTATAACTAAAAACTAGTGATTAATGGATTTGGTTTAAATGTGAAAGGAATCTAACTCAAAGTAGAGATCCAGTTGTACGAGAGTTAAGGTTGAGTAATTAATTTAGATCTTTCGAATGACAACTAGCACAAAAGATGAACTTGAGAATAGAACATTTTTCGTTCTTAAGGCCGCCTGCAAAGTAGTTATAGCAGAGTTGAATAGCAAGTCGTAGATACATGAGCTATTTATGGAAGTTTTCCAGACACCTTAATATTTTACCTAGTTTCGTATGTTAAAAAGAGAGTTGAAATCCATGTGCTCATGTATCAACTATATTAAGAGTTGATTATGGTAGCATAGCCAGGTCGCAAGGGAGTGTCTAGGCCATTAGGTGTTGAATCAAGATTCTGAATCATGGACTTGGAGCGCCACGTATAATATGCTTCTTCTACATGAATGATGAGTTGATCGACTCTATGGAGATGGATATTCTCGAGATAGATTTATGAATCAGGAAGGTTTTTATCTTAAAAACTAGCGTCGGGATTTGGATACAATTCTTTTGAGATTATGGAGATGTGTTTTAGACTGACTGATACTTTATAGTGTCCAAGGACTTCAGAAACCTTGTTATCAAAGAGATTTTCAGACTCATTCGTAGCAGGGCCAAATAGTAATATGCGATTGTTTTAATATTAAGGAATAACATGAGGTTTGACAAGTAAGTTTTGTAGCCCTAGGTAGTATAAAGCTTCAACGCTAGGCGTCTAATGAATGTGAGATTTAGTTGGACAATGTTGTTTCTCACACATGTAGCTACCTAGATGGGCATCTCAGTTAATGCTTCTAAAGTATAAGTAGATTCCAATGGACCAAATTTTCCTTGCTATGCATCTTAAGGCTATGTTATATCGAGTATGGCCAATTGTTTTGCCTCACGTATGGAGATTTCTCTCTGCCAGCTCGATCAGTTTAGATACATGTTTCTAAAGAGGACGATTCCATGAGCTTTCAAAGGTTCTCAGCGTGAGTAAATTAAACTACTATTAATTTTCAGCATTTTAAGTTTCCTAATTTTATATGAAAGAGGTTGTCACACTTCGTGGGGTATCAATTTTAGTTATGTCAGTTAAAAACCCAAATTTAACATCCAATTTTTAGAAGTGTCTCCAAAAAGTTTTAGGTTTTCAATTAGAGTTCAGTTCAACCTTCCCCCCATAGAATGATGGTCAAGCCGAGCATTGAACTAAACTCTAGAGGACATGTGCTTTTACGCATTAAATTTTTTAGGAAGTTGAGATTCCTAGTTGCATCTCATGGGGTCTGCTTATAATAACAATTACCAAGCCATTAGTGGCATGACGTCGTTTGAAGCCTTGTTTGGAAAGAGTTGCAGGTCTCTAGTTTACTACGATGAGCTTGGAGAGTGAAAAGTGTTAGGACCCGAGTTAGTGCATACAACGAATAAGGTATTTCAGAGGATTAGAGCACGGATGCAAACAACCCAAAGCAGACAAAAAGTTACAATGATGTTAGGCATAGAGATTTAGAGTTTGAGGTAGGCGATAGCGTTTTTATAAAAGTGGCACCTATTGAAGGTGTTCTGAAGTTTGGAAGGAAAGGGGGAGTTAAGTCTATGTTTTATTGCCCCATTCGAGATCCTAAAACAGATTGGCCTTGTGGCTTACTAGTTGGCATTGTTGCTATCTCTTTCTGTCGTTCAGAGTGTTTTCCATGTCTCTATGCTAAGGAAGTATGTAGTAGAGCCATCTTATATAGTAGACTCTGAGTTCTTGCAGTTAGATGAGAACTTGAGATATGAGAAGAAGCCTATTCAAATTTTGGCAAGGGAAGTGAAGATTTAATGCAACAAGGAGATAACATTAGTAATGGTTCTATGGCAGAATCATGAATTCAAGGAACCGGCATGGGGACGAGAGGATGAGATAAGATCGAGATATCTTAAACTTTTTCAGGATTAGAACTTTCGAGGACAAAAGTTTCTTAAGGAGGGAAGAATGTGACATCCCGAACTTTCAGGTAATTTTAAATTTATTATCTTAAATTATGTAGGTAATTGTTTGAATTATAAGATTTAATTGAATTATTTCAAAAAATTAATTCAATTTAAAGTAGACGCGATAAAAGATTTGGATTTAATTCAACCAGTAGAAAATTGAAATTATTTTTGGGATTAGAAATTGGATTTAATTTGAAGATTTGAAAATTGGGAAGATTTAGAATTTTAGTTAATTTAAGGGGAATTGAAATTTAAATTTATAATTTATTTTGGGGAGGAAAAGAAAAGAAAAAAAGAAAAAACATATATATATATAAAAAGATTTGGAATTAGGGTTTTCCTAGAAAAGAAAATTAGTTTATTGTTTATATATATATATATATTAATAGGTTTCTCGATATGCGTGCAAAGTTGAAAAAAAGGATTAAAGAAATTTTTTTTTTTCTTCCTTCTTCACGATCACACACACCACCTCTCTCTCTACTGTATGTTGTTGGCACGTTACGTCTCCTTTCACCTCCAGCCGTCTTAGCCAAGCTCACCGCTAGACGTCACCCATTGCTTTTTCGTCGTCGCCGCCAATTTGCGCTCAGCAGCTCCAACAACATTGGATCTTGCTTGCATGCAAGTTTTCGTCTGCCAGTCGTGTCTATTGCCAGACATTTGCTACCCTGTCGTCGACCATTCTGGCGCCGTCGCCGCTTTTGCTAGGTATCGCCGGATTTTGTGAGTTTTGGGTATTTTTGCGAGTGTTTGGATTAATTTTTGGTTGGTTCTTGAATACCTATTAAGTGTTGGTTTTGATTCTTTGATACCGATGATATTTTGGTTCTAGATTGAGGATTTGGAGCTTTTGGAGCTGCTGTCCAGCAGCATTAAGCATCGATTTTGTCGATTTTGGGTCAATCTTGATGAGTAGCAATATTTTGGAAGCATTATTGGTGGTTAAAAATTGGGGCCTTTAATCCTTAATTGTGGATTTGTCTAGAATGGACCCCTTGGTTAGAGGTCAGAAGAGGACTGCAACTTAATTACACGTTGGGTAAGAATAATTGGCATAGTTGCTGATCGAATTGTTTTGGAATAAGTTTACGAATTTAAATTAATCATGGGTTTATGTTTTAGGTCTTAATTCAAGAATTTAGTGGGAATTTGGACTTAACTCCAAGGTAAGTAATTTTACTACTAGAACTACCCTTGAGCCAGGCAATTTAGCCAATTATGAATAATTTGCTTAGTTTGGGTGAAATTGAGCTACCTATCTAGAATCATTTTATAAGTATGATGATATTAGCCTATGTTGATATGATTTATGATGTGAACTTAATAAAGCATTTTTAGAGAAAAGTGGCGATTTATCCTCATAATACTTGATAACTTGTAGAAATACAAGTTATTGTTGTCTTTCTTTTAGAAAAATAGAGTTTAAATGGAGAATCATGCGGTAGTTTGGGTTAAATTCCGTTGATAAATCTCCCTATGCGTTTTACTCTTGTGAATTGATGAAAATAATTGTTTCAAAGTTTTTTGAACCTAAAACGCATGTTTTAATGCAGGAATGCAAGCAACCCATGGATGTATTATCAATTTGAAACGCAAGGCAGCGGAAAATCAGATGAGAATCTTGAGAGATTGTGGGGAGATTGTTGTGCTTGATTTGCGGCTAAAGTGGTGGATCTGAATTGAACTGGAAATCACGCGATCAGGCAAGAAAGACGCAAGGCAGCAATTCAACCTCCAATCATGCAGATTTGTCAACTATTGCAACGCAACATCTATAACATGGTAGACCTGAAGGCTGAAAATATTGTTGAATCTCTCGAAAGAATTCCTAAGTGATAACAGAGTTCTCTTCAGACGAAAACCGGAGACAAATAGCTTGAGAGAGAAGAGTCTTCCCTCCGCCTGACCACTTCACAACAGAATTTACGCTACCACCTCGACGAGCTCAAGAGATTGAGCAGTCACACAATTTCATGCTTTTTATCTTTTTCTTACTTGTGTTTTAGTTTATTGACAAGAGATTGTATTTTCTAAAACATTAGTTCCGATCATTAATCTATACAACTTCCATGGCTATTCATTTCTTATCACTTTCCATTTGTTGTTTATCATCCATGAGTAACTAACTCTCTTGAGGGTTATAGGTTGTGTTATCATCTAAATAAGAACCATAATTTTGACTGTTCTATCTTGTCGATTGTACTTTAATCTAATGCTTATGTCCATCTAGCTAATCAATATAAGTAGTAATAATCAGACTGCTCGAGAGAGCAAGTGATTGTGAAACTCAGTTGACAAGGCTAAGAAGTGTTGTCTAAACATAGAAATAACCTTGGTACTTAACACTCTCCTATGTGTTATTGAGATATAAGCATAGCGGCTGACAACTGAGAGGTGCAGTTCAGAGTTACTAGTATGAAATAGATCTCACTATGCGTTTCTGAATTTAAATGATAACCAACCCCAACCTTGCTTTTACCATTGATATAATTCCATTGGCTGAACTTTGTTGTGTTGCATACCTATCCACTCCATCACTTTAGCTTAGTTTTACTGCTTTCTACTTTCATAAATGCATCACTCCTCCCTATTTTCTTGTAACGCATATGACTTAGATAATGCAAAGAATTCTAGAATCTGCATAGTCCCTGTGTTCGACCTCTGACTCACCAAAAAGACCTCATTTTTCACTTATACTTGGGTGAAGAATAGGAAAACTTGACAAATTAATATCGCATATATATAGCACGTTAGGACACACAACAGTACTACTACGATATCAGAAGTTGACGGGTTTCCTACTATGTTATCGGAAGCCGACAGGTTTCCTACTATGCTACCGGGTGTCGACGGGTGCCCTACTACGTTTGTAAGACTTTGGACTACAGATGTGTGTTAGGATGGGTTAAATCACTCACTAGATGGCCATTCAGGATTAGTTATTTATGCATGTCCCACTAGTATGATGCACTTATTGGATATAAGTGTTTAGCCTGACCCCGATAATAGGGACTTACTAAGTATTTTGTACTCATTCATTTCATGTTATATTTTTCAGGCAAAGGAAAGGACACCTCGACGAATGACAAAAGGATATCTTGATCATGCCATTGGGACTAGTCAGATGCTTCTGCACAAGATTTCATGTTTTCATCTTTAAGAATTTTGGTTCTGTCATTGAATTCAAAACTTTATTTTTCCTTTCAAATTTCTCACAGTTAAATGTTTTATGTAAGTTTCCTGTTTTATTAAATTGTACAAGAGGTACCCCCCCAAAGATTTTCAGTTATTTGGATTTTGCAAAAGATATTTATTTTAGTAAAAATTTCTTTTGATTTGTAGTAAAGTTATGAAAAAGAGTCATTTGAGATGTATGCATGCATATAATGACAACCTAGTTCAAGCCCTAGGAAGTCGAGTCGTTACAACAAAATTAGGTTTTTTTTTCCAGAAAATAAATTAGAATTAATCAATATTCTAAAAGTTCTAATAATTAATGAATGGACATAGACAATTATATGAATACTTTTGGCATCGATATCTTTTTTTTAGAAAGAAATATATATAATTTATTTAGAATTTCTTTTTCATTTGTAATGTAATGTTAAAAAAAAATTTCAACATAAAATAAGGTTACGATTAAAGACTTGGTTGTTTCACAAGATTTTCCATAGAATTTCAGTTAGACATGGGCTTTATTTGATCATAGTGTTCCCATTTTCTTTTTCTGTTTCCTTAAAATGTTTGATACTGTTAGGGTTGGCAAAAAAAACCCACGGGGTCGGGGCCCGGATCAAGTCGGCGAATCCCTAGTTTGATTGGGGATGGCGGTCAAACCGAGGATATTTTTAGGATCTCTATCTGGGGACAAGGCGGGAATAGGGAGGGTATCCCCGCCTTGACCCCAACCCCAATCCCCGACTCCGATCCAATTAAATATAAAAGTTTATTTTTGTAAGCCCTGTACCTGGCATTTGGAGAAGGCAAGCTAAGAAGAAACTATGGGATGGGCATTGAGTAGAGAAAGGTGGCCGAGTTGTGTGGGAGTAAAAAAATAACTAAGTGTTGGCCATGCGTTGGTGTGGCTATGCGCTGAGAGTATAGCCGAGGTCTGATGGGAGTTGACATTGATGTCTATGCGTTGAGAAGGTAGCCCGACATGGACGCAGAGGTGAAGGAAGAGGGGGTTGCGATAGGTGTTTATCACAACCATGTGTTGAAGGTTACTGTGCATTAGTTGATCAGCACAGCCATGCGTTGAAGGTTACTGTGCGTTAGTTGATTAGCACAGCCATGCGTTGAAGGCTATTGTGCGATAGTTGATCAGCACAGCCATGCGTTGAAGAGAAGGTATGCACCGACTAGTTAAATATATAGAGATGAAGTGGGGATTAAGTCGGTGATATATATATATGAGTGGACTGTGTGTTTAATCATTTTAACCACATTTCAGAGCTCGAGTTGATCCCATTTCGAAGTTGAACAATGAAGTAAGGTAGAAGAAGGTGTTTATGTTGGTTTGGAGTGGAATTCTCATTGTTTTTGTGGAGGAACTAAAGCTAGAACAGAGAGTTCGGCTGGTGTCGCTTAATATGAGCATCGTTTAGTGTTAGGAGAAGAACAAACTATGGAAGCTGTGGCTAGGGTTGAAATTTTAAGGTCAGTAAGTTAACTTGATATTTAGCAATTTTCATGAAGGACGCTTGAGCCGAATTTTAGTAGAAATGTGTTAAACGCCAGGTAGAAGAGATCGAAGCTGAATTGCTAGACGATTGGGAGCAATTCGAGGTTGTTTGGGAATATCTCTCAAACGAAGAGAACTTTCATTTTGAGACCTTGAGGTAAGATAAAGGACTTATTTCTCTACAAGTTTGTAGAAGGGAAGAAGTTCTAAATCTTGCTGGAAATATAACTTTTAACAGATAGAAGTGAGAACTAAAGAAGGAAACTATGCTATCGAGTGTCGCTGGGAAATTAAAATGTGATTAGCGAGACGAGTGTCGCTGGGCGCAGAGGAGCTTTTTGTCTCACAAATCCCGTTGGCTCTCACTAGGTTTCGCTCCTTAGGTAATCTCGCTAGTGTCGTGCCCTGTTGTGTGGTTTCACTTGTAATCTCGCTAGAAAAGTGGAATGTCACTGGTAATCACGCTAGTGACATAGAATCTCGCTAATTATGAATTTTTTTTGGGAAAATGAGAGTCTCGGTGAAGGGACGTAATTAGAATTTAATTATGCACACTTAATGATCATGGAAAGGAAGTTTAAGGAAACCTAATGTGAGAAATGTATATTTATAGGCCAAGAAGAGCTCGGAAAGGCATATAATCCGCGGGCCTAAGATAAATCGTGAGTGACTTTCTATTTCATACAATGACCATTTTTAGAAATGTGTGAGTGGAAAATATCATGTCATATGGAATCCTGTAAACGTATTATCTAAATGCAACCCACGGCCAATGGACCACGTGTGAAGGCCTAAGGGAATACGATATATGATACACAGTGCTGAGGGACCATGTGTGAAGGCACTTGAGAAATTGATTGAAATGGATTTCAATGCCGAGGGACCTTGTGAGAAGGCATATGGAAAACCAGTACATTATCACTCAGTGCTGAGGGACCACGAGTGAAGGCACTTGAGCAGTGGATTGATATGGAACTCAGTGCCGAGGGACAATATAAGAAGGCACTTGCACCGAGGGACCTGTGTAAAGGCATTTGAATATGTGAATGATGAGTATTGATACACGAGGATGAGTGCGTTGAGCTTCGCTTCGCCTCAATTAAGAAAAAACAAGGGGATAATTGTATCACTTATGCTTTTGTAGTATTGATGATTTAGGAATTCTTGTATGCATATATATGTGGTAGTTTTATGGTGATCCATGTTAACTCAAGGAAGTCTATTAGTAATTAATTAAATTCAGTCACTCACTGGGCATTAGGCTCACGTTTTCTTGCTTTTTTATTTTATTGTTTCAGGTAGCGAGCGTGTCCGGGACGTCTAGCCTACTAAAGATTCTCGTCTGGGCCTACTTCGGATCAGTCCTCTGGAATAGTTGTAAATACATAGTTTATGTACATATTTTTGCCATGCATGTTCCTTAGAGTATAGTGAAAGTGGGTTTGGTGGTGTATAGAACGAATACTTGTTATGATGATTTATGATTTAAGGATCTGGCTTGAGCAGTTATGTTTAACTTATGGTGTTCAACTGGCATATAGCTAGAAATAAATGATCTGGCGTTGATTAATGTTATAAGTTACGCGGGAACATGTGTGTACAGGTTTGCACTCACTTCTAGGTTAGGAAGGGAAATCTGGGAGGGGGTGTGACAATTTTTATATATATGTATCTGAAAAATACATTTTGGCTCTCGCTCTCTCTCTCTCTTTCTCTCTCTCTCTCTCTTGCTCTCTCTAACTTTCTCGCTCTCTCTCACACTTTCGCTCCCACTCTCTCTCACTCTCGCCCTCGCTCTCTCTGACTCTATCTCTCTCGCTCATCACACACACAGACACACACTTTCGCTCTTGCTCTCGCTTTTCAAAGTTGGTTGCCGGGTCTCTGCAGGCCCCATTTCCCTGACGGGGAATCCCCTTTCCCGTCCCCATTGTAGGCGGGGACAGGGGTTGGGATAGGGAACCCCCCTCCCCCAGCCCCATTGCCAACCCTAGACGCTATCTTATTGTTTATGCAGAAAAGGAGTAACAAAAACTTATTTGATAACTATTTCTCGCTTCTTATATATATTTTTTTTTCCTTTTAATTTTTTGTAATTAATGACAATAGTACAATTTTTTCTATCCTTCCAACATTATCCCAACTTGATATGCAATGTTATTTGTCACTCGAGTCATTGGTCTAAAAATGATATCAACTTTGATCTAACCTCATAAAGAAAAACAAATATGATTAGGGGATATTGACTCTATTATCCAGGCACAATCATCATTCTCCACCAAACAAATTTCTAAGACAACTAAATTGTATTACCTTACCTTATTTGAATTTCTTCTTTCCAAATATTTTGGGCAATTACACTTTCAGTGTCCATCTTGGTTGCGATGAAAACAGATTCCCTTTTCACCTTTCTTCTTCTTCCACTTCGATCTAGATGAAGAAAGCATAAACTTAGTCCTAGAAGTCGAACTCTTGTGGAAATATTTTGAGAAACTGGCAACATTTGCATCCCATGTTGTCCTTTGACTTTTGTTTGAGTTTCTTAGCTTGTTGCACAAAAATAGATTTTAACATTTCCGTACAAGGATGCGTCGAGAATTACTCTAAATGTGATCATGATTAAGCAAGTTTTCCTATAAAGACCCAAGTATAAGTATTTATAGGTTTCTTGGTGAGTCCAGGGTCGAACGCAGGGATTTGTAATAACTAGGCGTTGAGATTATATGCCTGACTATGCGGTGAACTATACATATATGTGCATTTGTTGGTTGTATGTGTCAAACTATACATAAAGAATGAAAAGAATTTCCTACTACTAATAATGAGGTGGATGCGGCGATGGTTAGTCATATGTCATTTAGTATCAGACGGCATGCATTAAGAATGAATGGAACCATGCGATAAGAGTAGAGTTGACACAAGAGCTAGTTGTTACCTAAACCTTCCAAGTACAATTACATACCTACAAAGTGCGTTTGTGAATCCATCTCTCGATGTTTCGACGCCACATTGATCTTATCTCTAAGACTTATGGTAAGTTTGCACAGGCAAAAGATGAACTACATCTCTGCAACCCATCTAGTCTTAATAAATGCTAAAGATTAACTATCCACTCTCTCAAGCTCGACAGTCATGCTTACTACTTCTGTTTGTCAGACAAAGTTATGCAAGCTAAAGATATGCATTAATTAAGATGTAATATACTCAGGATTGCTCAAGAAAAACTAACTTTTAACATCAAACTCATTTAGCATTCAAACATGATGTAAGGTGTTTAATACGGAAATAGATGGAAGATAATAGTCAATCAAACTCATATTAAGAAAATAAGTCATTCTCTCGAATGTCATTAACAGAATATAAGCAAGAATGAGAGAATTGGGAATAAAACAGAAATGAAGGGCGTCAAGCCGCCACTGGCAACTTCTTGCTTCATGGAGGCTTGAGATGGTTGCTATCCGATACATAAATTCCATAGGGTGAAGGTTCTCACTCACTGGGAGATGACTCTGAAGGTACTCAGAATCCTTCTCTCAGAAGAGCTCGAAATGGAGGCTGGTTATGGTGAGGGAGAAATAGTGCAGAGCTTTCGCCTCTTGAGCTGGTCTCTCCTCTTCTCTTTCTGAGAAGTTTTTGGGCTATTTATAGGCGTCAAAAGGTTGATATCATGATGACCTGCACATTTGCATTAAATTTCAGCCATGCTGCATAGACTTTTCAGATTTGTCAGCTTATTTGTTCTGCCATGATCTGATAGGTTGCTGCTCTTTTTCATAATGACATGACAGCTGTTTGAGCATGCGTCTATTTCCTCATCGACGCATGGTCTCAACGCATAGTTTCAACGCATAGGCTCGATGCATGGGTTTCCACTTGTTCTCGCAGCAGCTTCGTCTCTTCGTACTTGGTTGTTTGCACTTCTTTTCTTCTTAACCCTGCGTTAGGAACAGAAAAGCTCATCGTTTTTCAGGCATTTTCTTTTGTAAGTAGTGCCAACGCATGGTGATACATTTTTCATCATTCAACTACCAAAATCATGCGTTTAACTCCAAAGTTACTCTAATTAAATCAAATAATGACTATAATAACTTGTATTTCTACAAGTTATCAACTTTCATCAAGGACTCATAAGTTTGTAGCTCGTTGATAAAGGTGGTAAGGTTGTAGTCAATTTTGTTCATAACAACATTGCTACAGAATTGTAGGATACTCTTTGGAAGAGTTTTCAAAATAAAGTCTACCTGGATCTATGACAACCCTGTTCATCTCTGCCTCGTTGAAGTAAACCATCATGTTAAGAATATGTTCCCTAACAGATGATTCCTCGTTCATCCATGCGTTAAAAATGAACTTGAGAGCATCATGCTAGAGCTATAAGGACCACTGTCCAAACATCTCACGCATTAATTCCATGATCTCACGTAGCTCATGGTCTCATGCTATTTCACCAAGACTTCAGTTAAGCTTGTCAAAATATAGACTCAGGCCTTGTCATTGGCCTTTATCCACCTGTCATTGAAAATCGTTTGAAAAGTGCTTTTTATTCTCTTATATTAAGGGAGTTTATATCAGATTTCACTTGTTTGCTAGTGGTTTTCAGGTCAATATAAAGAAAATGAGATCAAAAGACAAAAGAACCAAATTGAGTCAAAATCAAGTGAAAAAGAGAAAAAATTCACCAAACTGCCAAAAACAGTGCAGCACCGTGGCCGCTGGGTCTGTGCTGCTGCAACGCTATTTCCCGAGAGCAACACTTAACCTCAGCACAACAACACCAATGAGGCATTGCAGCACGACACCAAGGGTAGGATTTTATGACTCACAGCATCGTGGCTCCATCTCACAATGTGGTTGTGCCACCATTTGATGTCGAATAATGCAGTGGTGCCATTGACAGCCGATGCAGCTATTTGAAAACTCTACATTTTTTGAAAGAATTTTAGGCCGCCAACTCTATAAATTAGAGGTTTTCCAGCAACCCTAGGGCATGAAGAAATAGAGAAATCAGAGAACAACACGATAGAGTGTCCCAAAGAGTGAGTTGGCTAAAAGAAAGAGAGAAGTGAGTTTAAGAGAGAGTTTGGTGCCGTTCGAGTTTCCGATGGAAAGACTAAGGATATCTTGGCAATCCTCCTCAATCTAGGGTTTCTTTATAATAGAGTTTTCCTTTCTTTACACTATTTCTATGCTTAAGTTGTTTGTGCACATGTTGCCTAAAGCTATGAGTGACTAAACTCTTTAGTTTTAGGGTATTGATGAATTGTTTATGAAGTTATGTTGATATTGTAGACTTTGCATGGTTTTGTTGTAATGAATATGCTTTTCATTGTTATTATGCTTAATTTTTGTTGATTGACCATCCTTGAATGTTAGATTAGATGTATGGTTAAGATAATTGTATGTTTAATTGGATCTATAACAATGAATTGTTGTTAATCTATCATGAAAATAGTTAGGTTAACAATGACAGTTGCTAAAGACTACTCTTAATGTCATGTAATTTGTATTGGTTTTAAGAAATTAGTAATCAACTAAGTTGCATGAGAAAAGGTTGATTTTGATAGAAAATAACTTGGATTTATGTTTCTAGACTTAAGCATATGATTTGCAATAAAATCCATGAACCCTAGAATGTTGCATGATGAATTAAACAAGGATTAAATACCCTAGAACTCTCTTTGACTCTTGTTTTTTTCATTTATTTGCTTTCCTTTTTAGTTTTCCAAAATCACAACTTAAGATCGAATCCTCAAATAAAATTGATTCAATTCTAGAATAGCTAAGTAACTTAAACCTTCACAATTGGATCCTCAGTGGAACGATATTCATAACTTAACCATCTTATATTATAACTTGACCTGTACACTTGAGATAAACACGAAAAATGCTTAATATTCATTAGAATTGATAGATCTTACTTTGAGGTGTATATTATTTTGGTTGATAATTTTGTCAGTTTATGCCTCGTGATAATACTAACCTTCTCCCTCTTGATCCAAGATTCATAGGATGTATAGAAGAAATTTAAGGGCTCAACACAATCACATCGATGAAATGGTGGAGGAGATACCAAATGCAATTCTGGATTACTTTCAACCGACATTACTGACAAATCAACCCGACATTATGAATGTGCCCATCAATGTTAACAACTTTGAGTTAAAATCGGGGTTGATTCAAATGGCTAGAGAGCTAGTCTTTAGAGGAAGAACGAATGAAGATCCTCATAAGCACTTACGGTCTTCCCTTTCTCTTTACAGGACCGAGCAAAGCATTTGTTGGAAACCATACCTCCAGATAGTATCATTACCTGGGTGATCTTGGCTTAAGCTTTCTTGAACAAATATTTTCCACCGGCTAAATCTCAAAGGCTAAGAACGGAGATAGGAACATTCTGCCAACTTGAGGATGAACAACTATATGGAGCTTGGGAAAGGTATAAGGATCTCTTAAGAAGGTGCCCTCTACATGGCTACCCGGATTTGTTGCAAATTCAACTCGTTTACAATAGATTGTCAAGCTCAACCAAATCCATTCTAGATGCTACTGTCGGAGGCTCATATTTCTCCAAGAATGCTCAAGAGGCCTGATAACTTGTAGAAATACAAGTTATTATTTCCTTTCTTTAAGAAAAGCAGAGTTTAAATAGGGAATCATGTGTTAGTTTGGGTTAAATTTTGTTGATAAATCTCCCTATGCGTTTTACTCTTGTGAATTGATGAAGATAATTGTTTTGAAGCTTTCTGAACCTAAAACGCATGCTTTAACGCACGAACGCAAGCAATCTATGGATGCGTTATCGATCTGAAATGCAAAGCAGCTAAAAATCAGAAGATAATCTTGAGAGATTATCGGCAGATGATGTGCTTGATATGTGGCTAAAGTGGTGGATCTAAATTAAACCCAAAATCATGTGATTACGTGAGATAGATGCAAGGTAGCAATTCAGCCTCCAATCGTGCAGATCTGCCAGCGATTGCAATGCAGCATCTATAAAAGGGCAGACCTGAAGGTTGAAAAAGTTGTTGAATCTCTTAGAAGACTTCCTAAGTGACAGTAGAGTTCTCTCCAGACGACAACTGGAGACAAATAGCTCGAGAGAGAAGAGTCTTTCCTCCTCCTGACCACTTCACAACAGACTTCACGCTACCATCCCGACGAGCTCAAGAGATTGAGAAGCCATTTCATGCTTTCTATCTTTTTCTTGTGTTTTAGTTTATAGACAAGAAATTGTATTTTTTGAAACACTTATTCCGTTCATCAATCTATACATTTTTCATGGCTATTCATTTCTTATCACTTTTCATTTGGAATTTATCATCCATGGGTAACTAGCTCTCTTAAGGGTCACAGGTTGTGTTATCATTTAAATAAGAACCTTGGTTTTTATCTATTTCATCTTGTCAATTGTACTTTTAATCTAATGCTTATGTCCATCTAGCTAATCGATATAAGTAGTAATAATCAGGCTGCTCGAGAGAGTAAGTGATTGTGGAACTCAATTGACAAGGCTAAGAATTGTTATCTAGACATAGAAATAACCTTGGCACTTAACACTCTCTTATGTATTATAGACTTATAGGCATAGTGGCTGACAACCGAGAGAAGAGTCGCTGGTATAAAATAGATCTCACTCTACGTTTCTTAATTTAGATGATGACTAACCCAACCCTACTTTTACCATTCATATAATTCAATTGGTTGAATTTTGTTGTGGCGCATACCTGTCCATCCAATCACGTTAGCATAGTTTTACTGCTTTGTAGTTATTTAAACGCATCACTTCTCACCATCTTCTTGAAATGCATGACTTAAATAATCCAACGAATTCTAGAATCTGCATAGTCTCTGTGTTCGACCTTGGACTCATCGAGAAAACCTCATTCTTTGTTTATACTTGGGTGAAGAATAGGAAAACTTGACAGATTAGTATCGCATAATATTAAGCAGTTTAGCACACAACAAGGCCTATACCATACTAGATGACTTGGCCACCACATCTTACAATTGGCCATTTGAACGGTCTTCTCCAATCATCCCAAAAGCCGCTGGATTGTATGGGGTGGATGAGGTAAATTCTCTTAAAGCTCAAATGGCTTCCATTACTAATGCTCTTTCTAAATTGACTGCAGGGGCCCAAGCTCAAGTAAGTCCACCATCCATAGCATCCGTTGTCAACATCTTCAAGTAAGTCATCTAACCCTCTCTTTAGAGCAAATGCCTGACTATGCTAAATTTATGAAAGATGTCTTGTCTAAAAAGAAGACGTTTGGGCAATATGAGATGATTAGCACGACTGAACGGTGCAGTGCTGCTGCAAATAAAGCTACCACAAAAACTGAAAGATCCAAGGAGTTTTACTATTCCTGCACTATTGGGTCTTTAAATGTTACTAGAGCTCTTTGTGATCTTGGTGCTTCTATTAATATAATGCCTTTATCTGTCTACAGGAAGCTTGACATTGGAGAAGTGCAACCTACCACTATCACTTTGCAACTAGCTGATAGATTCTTGGCCTATCCTAGAGATATTGATGAGGATGTGTTAGTTAAAGTTGACAAATTTATCTTCCCTATAGATTTTGTAGTTTTGGACATGGAGGAGGACTCTGAGAATCCTATTATCCTGGGGCGCCCATTCCTAGCAACTAGGAAAGCCATCATTGATGTAAATAATGTTGAGAAACTTGACTCTTGAATTAAAGGCGTTGTCTCCTGATAACTTGTAGAAATACAAGTTATTATTGTCTTTCTCTTAGAAAAATAGAGTTTAAATAGAGAATCATGCGGTAGTAGGGGTTAAATTCTATTTATAAATCTTCCGATGCGTTCTACTCTTGTAAATTGATAAAGATAATTGTTTTGAAGCTTGAGCCTAAAACACATGCTTCAATGCAGGAACGCAAGCAACCTACGGATGCGTTGGCAACCTTTTTACGCAGGTGGATCGTTGGCATACTTGAACGCAGGAACCCAAGTTATCCATGGACGCATATCAACCAGAAATTGATATGCTTGATATGCGGCAAGAGTGGTGGATCTAAATTAAACCGAAAATCACGCGATTAGGCGAGATGGATGCAAGGCAGAAATTCAGCCTCCAATCATGCAGATTTGCCAGCGATTGCAACGCGACATCTATAAAAGGGCAGACCTAAAGGCTAAAAGGTTGTTGAACCTCTCGGAAGAATTCCTAATTGACAGTAGAGTTCTCTCCATACGACAACCGAAGACAAATAGCTCGAAAGAGAAGAGTCTTCCCTCCACCTGACCACTTCACAGTAGAATTCATGCTACCATCCCGGCGAGCTAAAGACATTGAGAAGCCATTCTATGCTTTCTATCTTTTTCTTACTTATGTTTTAGTTTATTAGCAAGACATTGTATTTTCTAAAACATTTATTCTGTTCATCAATCTATACATCTTCCATGGTTGTTCATTTCTTATCATTTTCCATTTGCTATTTATCATCCATGAGTAACTAACTCTCTTAAGGGTCACGGGTTGCGTTATCATCTAAATAAGAACCATATAAGACTATTTTATACCAGTAACTCTTCTCTCGGTTGTCAGCCGTTATGCGTTATATGTCTATAACACATAGGAGAGTGTTAAGTGCCAAGGTTATTTCTATGTCTAGATAACACTTCTTAGCCTTGTCAATTGAGTTTCACAATAACTTATTTTCTCGAGCAGTCTGATTATTACTACTTCTATCGATTAGCTAGATGGACATAAGCATTAGATTAAAAGTACAATTGACAAGATGGAATAGTCTTCTACAATCCAAATAATCTAAATAATTATTAAATCTGCATAGTCCCTGTGTTCGACCTTGGACTCACTGAGAAAACCTCATTCTTTGCTTATACTTGGGTGAAGAATAGGAAAACTTGACAGATTAGTAACGCATATTATTAAGCATGTTGAACGCACAACAAGTTTAATAAAGATTTGCAACAAGTTTTTGGCGTCGTTGCTGGGGATTTTTGTATTGATTCATTTTTTTGGATTATTTTTGTTGTAGGAATTCCTCAGTCAAGGGAGTATTGTGAGTTTCTCCTCTGCCAGAAACTCCAAACAGTATATGAGTGACGGGAGCAGCCCAGCAGTTGATATTGATCCTGAGATTGAGAGGACCTTCAGAAGAAGGACAAGGCAAAACCGAAGAAGAAGGCCTAACCAAAGCACAAAAAGGAATATGGCTGAACAACAGAACCATCCTCAAGACGGAATTCGGTAAAACGTAAACGCAGAACAGCATACAAACCCAATTCTGTTGGCACACGAAAGAAATAGGCCTATGCGAGAGTATGTGTCGTTGAATTTGTATGATTTTTGTAAGCCTCGCACTTAGCTTTGGAAGTTAACAATCTATAAAGAATGATTATGAAAGATAACAAGTTGAAGGAAGTAAGTGAAGAGTGGCCGAGAGCCTTAAGGCATGAGTTGTTAAGTGTTGAAGGTGTGCGTATGCATTCGTTGATTGAAGCAAGAGTTCATGAGAGTGAGCTTGGTTAATGGCTGAAAATAGTGAAGAAATTGTGTAGCCGAGCCAAAGCATGAAGGTTGAAGTGTTGGCTTGTTGGGGGATGCGTCCAACTTGCTATGCATTGATGAGGTTATTAGATCAGCAGCTATGCATTGGTTGAGTTTCGATAGGGAGATTGCTTTGGCGTTGGCGAAGTATGCGTTCAACGGTGCTATGATTCAGACGCATGGTGCGATGCGTCTAAGCTAGCATCCAGACTTGCGATGCATCCAAGCTTGCTACGCGTTTAAGCCAGTTTCCTAGTATGTTATCGGTTGAGTTATTTTGCATGGCGGGAAATAAAATAAAATAAAATTAAAAATAAAAGAGAAAGTGGAGATAAGTCGGCAGTTTGTTTAAATGTGTTAAGCTAAGTTTTCAATCATTTTCTTTAGCTCAAAAGCTCCAATCGATCCCATATTTCAGTTGAGCGACGAAGAGAGGTAGAGAAAGAAGTCTAGGGCAAATTCGTGCAGAATTCTGATCGATCTTGTGGTGTAATTGGAGCTAGAACAGAAGGGTTGATTGTTGTTGTGCAACCTGACAACGTTTGGTATTTAGAGAATAGCTTTCTGTGGAGATCGAGTTTAGGGCTGAGAACTTGACGTCAGTAAGTTAACTCAATTCTTAGCAACTTTTATGAAGGATGTTTGAACTGAATTTGAAGAGAAATATGTAAAATTTATGGTGAAGGTGATTGATACAGATTTGCTAAGCAATTTAGAGCAGCTCGAAGTTATTTGTGAACATCTATCAAATGAAAGGGAGTTATGTTCTGAAATCTTGAGGTAAGCTAGGAAATACATTTCTTTACAAGTTTATAGAGGGGAAAAAGTTCTAAATTTGGCTGGAAATACAATTTGTAACAGATAGAAGTGAGAATAAGAGGGAAGGCAGAAGCTGTGGAAGATAAGTATCGCAGGATTGCAAGTAACGCTAAGAGTTTAAGCATGAGAAGCGAGACGGGTAACGCAGGTGTCGCTAGAAGCCTTGCATCTCACAATTCTTGCTGGGTATCACTGGGTCTCGCAGATCAGGTGAGTGTCACTAGTCTTGCTCACCCTGGTATCGCTAGTGCCGTGTAGTGTAGTTCAGTCTCGCTAGTGGTCTCGCTAGCAGAGTTGAATCTCGCTCATTAAGGTTTATTGATCAAATATGAATGGTTAAAGTTTGTTGGTTATGGAAAGGAAGTTTAGGGAAGCCTAACCCGAGAAATGTGTATTTTCAGGCCAGGAAGAGCTAGGAAAGGCGTATAATCCGCTCAGGGCCTAGGACAAGTTATGAGTCACACTTTTCTTCTTAAAAATGTTTTCATTGAGATGGTGTAGCTCAGATATTTTATGATGATTTGAAAGCATGATATTATGATTGAAACTTATGAGTTTTATGTGCATAGTGTGAATTTATGAAAAGCATGCTGTTTATTGATGAATGAAGTTATGAAAAGCATGCTGACGATAATATATGATTTTATGAAAGATTTGGGAAATGTGGAACTTATGAATTTATAATATGATGTTTTCAAAACATGTTGAGTATTTGTAAAATCTTTGAAATGGCACCCAAAGCCCAAGAACTCGGAGAAGGCCAATGGGTAGCCTGAGTATAAAAAAGGTACCAACGCTGAAGGACTTAAAGAAGGCGAATGGTAACCTGGACATAGAAATGGGACCCCAATGCTCAAGGACTCGGAGAAGGCATGTGGGCAACCCGAGATAGGCGAATGGCAACCTAGATATAAAAATGGGACCCCAATGCTCAAGGACTCGGAGAAGGCAAATGGGCAGCCTGGATTAGGATACCTAGGATTATATTAAGGAACGTACGACGCTGATGTGTTGAGATTACTCCAAACAGCTAAGGATAATCGACGTTGAGTAGCGCTGAGCTCTGCTCTGCCTCAACTAAGGAAAATGAATTGAAATCAACGAATCTTTCTTTCGTATCTTTTCCTGAAATGAGCATGATTTGTATGACTATGATTTATATTGAGATTTTATACGCTTTGAGTTTAAATGCTTTTACTATGACAGTTTTCGTGCCAAAGAGGTTTTACAAAACTAGTCACTCACTGGGCATAATTGATGCGCATTTTAAGTGTTAACCGCAAGTGTACGGGTCAAGTTATAATATAAGACGGTTAAGTCCGAATATTGTTCCACTGGAGATCCAATTGTGAAGGTTTAAGTTACTTAGCTATTCTAGAGTTGAATCAATTTTATTTGAGGATTGAAATTGAAAATTAAGAGTTATGGAAAATATAAATCAAATAAGGAAAGTACTAAAGTGAGAAACACAAGAGTCAAAAAGAGTTCTAGGGTAATGAATCCTTGTTTATTTCATCATGCAATATTATAGATTTCATGGATTTTATTGTCATTCATATGCCTACGTCTAGAAACTTAATTCCAAGTTATTTTCTCTCAAAAACAACTCTTTCTCATGCAACCCGATTGATTATTAATCTCTTACAACCAATACAAAATTACATGGCATTAAAAATAGTCTTTAGCAACTTTTATTGTCAACCTAACTACTCTCGTGATAGATTAACAACAATTCATTGTTATAGATCAAGTTAAGCATACAATCTCTCAATCATACATCTAACCTAACATGTGAAGATAACCAATCCACAAGAATTAAACACAATAACAATGAAAAGCATAATCATTCCAACAAAACCATGAAACTCTATAAGATCAACATAAATTCATAAACAAATCATCAAAACCCTAAAACTAAAGAGTTTAGCCACTCATAGCTTGAAGCAACATGTTTAAGCAAAATAAACAAAGAAAGAGTGTAAAGAAAGGGAAACTCTACTGAAAAGAGGCTCTTGATTGAGGTAGCACCGTCACGATCTCCTTGGCTCTCACGTCAGAATTCGAAGGGCACCACGACTATTTCGAACTCTTTTCCTCTTCCTTGCAACTAACTCACTCTTTGAACTCTCACTCAATTCTCACCTTTTTGTGCCTCTTAAGGTCTGTAACTTCCTTGATTTGATTTTTTTGATTAGGGCTGCTGGAAACCCCCAAATTTTTATAGAGTTTGGCCACCCAAAAACTTACCAAAAATAACAATTGCCATTTAAGGAAAACTGGCGCCGCGGCGCTATTGAAAATTTTGGGATAGTGCCACGACGCTGTTGAAAGCGTCGCGGCACTAGGGCTACGTTCATAAAAGCTTGCTCTCGAGTTTTAGCGCCGCGGCAGAGCCGTCCAGGTGTCGCGGTGCTAACCCAATTTGTGCCATTTTGAGTTTTTCAGCTCTTTTTCGCAGTATTCTTGCTCGGTTTTGATCTTTTAGTCTTTTCTTCTAGTTTTCCTCATTTTAACCTGAAAACCACTAGCAAACAAGTGAAATCTAATATAAACTCCCTTAATTTGAGAGAATAGAAAGCACTTTTTAAGTGCTTATCAATAATAGCTCACGTTTTCCTTATTTTCTGTTTTTCAGGTAGTGAGCGAGTCCGGGGTGCTTAGCCTACACAAGATCTCGTCTGGGTCAATCAATGGTCTTTAGTATTCTGAAAAATTGTAAATATTCGAACTAGTTCATGTGTTGTACGTATAGAGAGTGTTAAGGGAATTATTGTGTAATCATGCTTTCATATGACTGAATGAAAAGGATGTGCGTTTGCCAGGTTGACTATGGTATATATTGAAATAGTTTATGGTTATAACTGTTTATTAGGAAATGCAGTGTTTATGGTTGACAGTGGATGTCGTAAGAGGGTCAGTTCTCCATGTCCATCAGCACTGAGTCTCCTCTAAAACATTTTTCCTTTAAGGAAAGCAATACTTTATACAAACCAGTTCATATACAAATCTTTTATGAGAAAACAAGGCAATTCATAATTCAATAACATTTCATAAACATACTTTTCAATACCGTTTAACAAAACACAAACTATGCTTGTAAATTGATTGATCACAAAATCATAAATAAATTAGAAAAAAAGAACCAAATTAACATGTACAACGAAATCATGAATCAAGAAAAGTGTCACTCATAGCTCTTTTCTAGGCCTTGAGTGGATTATACGCCTTTCCTATCTCCTCTTGGCCTGAAATAAATATTTTTCCTTACATTACGCTTCTTTTACTTGATCATTTAGTTTGCATAATTAAGCTCAAATCATGATTCATCACCGAGCCTCCCATTTTTCCAAAGTGAACTTAATAAGCAAGTCTACTAACAAAACTCCCACATTTCAGTGAGATTACTAGCAATACTACCAACAGGACACGATATTAGCGACACCAAGATAAGCGAGACTAGCGTGATTTACCTGACAAGCGATACTGTTGTGCGCATGCAATGCTGAAGTACAAACTTGTTACTGTGTTTATTTTAATTAAGCTTCCTATGCATTTTACTTATGCTTAATGTTATGAGTTTGTGATATGTCAAGTTTTCCTATCCTTTACCCAAGTATAAGCAAAGGACTAGGTTTTCTCGGTGAGTCCAAGGTCGGACACAGGGATTATGTTGATTCTATATTTAAGTGGATTATATGTGTTGTAGTGGTAACCAAGAATAATTCGCGAGAGATGTTTGTTTCTAATCTAAAGAAAGCGATAACATGTACACTAAACTAAAATGTGGAAGATGAAAAGGCATGCGACACAACAAAGTCAGCTAGGTGAATTTAATAAATGGGTAAAAACAGGGCTCGGGTTGGTTAGGATCTAACATCAGAAACGCATGGTGGTAGCCTATTCATACTTGCGACTCTTCTCCCGGTTGTCAGCCGCTATGCGTTATATGTCTATAATGCATAGGAGAGTGTTAAGTGCCAAGGTTGTTCCTATGTCTAGGCAACACTACCTTAGCCTTGTCAATTGAGTTCCACAATCACTTACCCTCTCGAGCAGTCTGATTATTACTACTTATATCGATTAGCTAGATGGACATAAGCATCGGAATAAGATTACAATTGACAAGATCTAATAGTTACACTATGGTTCTTATTTAAATGCTAACGCAACCCTTAACCCTTGATACATTAGTTACTCATGGATTCAAAGTAAAAAGCGGAAAGTGTAGAGAAATGAGTAGACATGGAAGAAATATAGATTGATGAACGGAATACAACTTTAGATAGCTCAATGTCTTGACACAAATCTAAAATCAAACCAGAAAACAAGATAGAAAGCAGGAAAAGGGCGTTAATGTCTTGAGTCGCCAGAATGGAGCGTGAGGATCTGCTGTTAAGTGGTAAGGCGGAGGGAAGAATCTTCTCTCTCGAGCCATTCGTCTTTGGTTGTGTTCTGGAGAGAACTCTGCTGTCACTTAGGAATTCTTCCGAGAATGAACAACCCTTTCTCATTTTGCAAGACTGCCCTTTTATAGATGTTGCGGTCGCAATCAATGGCAGATCTGCTTGATTGGAGGCGAAATTGATATCATGCATCTATCTCGCCTAATTGCGTAATTCTCGGGTCAATTTAGATCCACCACTTTAGCCACAGATTATGCATGTCAATCTTCCGACAATCTCTCAAGATTATGATCTGATTTCCCGTGCCTTGCGTCTCCCTTTGTCATTATGCGTTCAAGGAGGAGTTTGGCGGATGTCAACGCATCATAGGTTGCTAACGCATAGTCTTGCGTTAGGAGGTAGTCAACTCATTGTTTGCATTCCTGCGTTGAAACATGCGTTTTAGGCTGAAAAAGTGGTAAAATTATTATCTTCATAAAAATACAAGAGTAGAACGCGTAGGAAGATTTATTCGTAGAATTTAGCTTAAACTACCGCATGCTTCTCTATTTAATCTCTATTTTTCTAAGAAAAAGGTTATAATAACTTGTATTTCTACAAGTTATCAGTATACCCATAGGTTGGCCTCTGGCCGTAGGCTGTTAGCAGGCAAAGTTTTAATGCCTGTGGGTGATACGTCCCACTTCGCCCCGGGCTTCGCCAATACTTCGGTGGAGTTGATTCTATTATTTTGTTTCCTTCCGCATCCGAGTTGTCCCTCAACTTATAAATTGCATTTATTTTCCTTGTGTTGAATGGAACTTCATTTTCTTCAACCACCACCACGTCCTCCTCTTCATCAATGCGTCTGTTATAAAAGTGATAACTTGTAGAAATACAAGTTATAATAGCCTTTTTCTTAGATAAATAGAGATTAAATAGAGAAGCATGCAGCAGTGTATGTGATTTTTACTAATAAATCTTCCTTTGCTTTATACTCTTGTATTTTTATGAAGATAAATGATTTTACCAATTTTTGAGCCTAAAACGCATGTTTCAACGCAGGAATGCAAACAATGAGTTGACTACCTCCTAACGCAAGACTGTGCGTTAGCAACCTATGACACGTTGACATCCACCAAACTCCTCCTTGAACGCATAATGACAAAAGATGCAAGGCGCGGAAAATCAGCTCATAATCTTGAGAGATTATCGGAAGATTGACATGCATAATCTGTGGCTATAGTGGTGGATCTAAATTGACTCGAGAATTATACAATTAGGCGAGATGGACTCATGATATCAATTTCGCCACCAATCAAGCAGATTTGCCATTGATTGCGAACGCAACATCTATAAAAGGGCAGTCGTGGAAGATGGGAAAGGGTTGTTCATTCTCGGAAGAATTCCTAAGTGACAGCAGAGTTCTCTCCAGAACACAACCGAAGACGAATAGCTCGAGAGAGAAGAGTCTTCCCTCCGCCTTACCACTTAACAGCAGATCCTCACGCTCCATTCTGGCGACTCAAGACATTAACGCCCTTTTCCTGCTTCTATCTTGTTTTCTGGTTTGATTTTAGATTTGTGTCAAGACATTGAGCTATCTAAAGTTGTATTCCGTTCATCAATCTATATTTCTTCCATGTCTACTCATTTCTCTACACTTTTCGCTTTTTACTTTGAATCCATGAGTAACTAATCTATCAAAGCTTAAGGGTTGCGTTAGCATCTAAATAAGAACCATAGTGTAACTATTGGATCTTGTCAATTGTAATCTTAATCCGATGCTTATGTCTATCTAGCTAATCGATATAAGTAGTAATAATCAGACTGCTCGAGAGGGTAAGTGATTGTGGAACTCAATTGACAAGGCTAAGTAATGTTGCCCAGACATAGGAACAACCTTGGCACTTAACACTCTCTTCTGCATTATAGACATATAACGCATAGCGGCTGACAACTGGGAGAAGAGTCGCATGTATGAATAGACTATCACCATGCGTTTCTGATGTTAGATGTTAACCAACCTGAACCCTATTTTTACCCATTAATTAAATTCACCTAGCTGACTTTCCTATGTCGCATTGACTTTTCATCTTCCACATTTTAGTTTAGTGTACATGTTATTGCTTTCTTTAGATTAGAAACAAACATCTCTCGCAAATTATTCTTGGTTACGACTACAACACATATAATCCACTTAAATATAGAATCAACATAATCCTTGTGTTCGACCTCGGACTCACCGAGAAAACCTAGTCATTTGCTTATACTTGGGTAAAGGATAGGAAAACTTGACAGATCACAAACACATAACATTAAGCATAAGTAAGACGCATAGTATGTTAAACGCATAGGAAGCTTAATTATAATAAATAAACGCAGTAACAAGTTTTGTATTTCAGCATTGCAAGCGCAACAACAAGTTTTTGGCGCCGTTGCCGAGGATTATTTTATTGATTCATTTTTTTATTTGGATTATTGTGTTGCAGGATTCCTCCGTCGAAGGAGTATAGTAAGTGTCTCTTCTGTCAGAAGCTTCTAACTGTATATGAGTGAAGGGAACAACCCAACATTTGATATTGACCCAGAGATTGAGAGGACCTTCAGAAGAAGGATAAGACAGAATAAACAAAGAAGGAACAACCCAACATTTCAAAGATGCATGATGACAATATTTTCCGAATATCTAGAACATCCAGTGGAGGTATTTATGGACGATTTCTTAGTATTGGGGAATTATACGATGAATGCTTGGCCAACCTGGAACGAGTATTAAAGAAATGCGAAGACACAAACCTGGTTCTCAACTAGGAGAAATGCCACTTCATGGTCAAGGAAGGTATTGTGTTGGGTCATAAGATTTCTAAGGTTGGACAGGAAATTGATCAAGCAAAAATAGATGCGATAGCTAAGCTTCCAGCCCCCACAAATGTAAAGTCTTTGCGAAGTTTCCTAGGCCATGTGGGCTTTTATAGAAGATTCATCAAAGGATTTTCGCAAAACCACTGAGCGCACTGTTGGAAGCTAATAGGGAATTCAACTTTGTTTGAGTCTTTAAGGCAAGCCCTAATATCAGCACCAGTTTTAGTTGCACCAGACTAGTCTCTCCCATTTGAGCTGATGTGCGACACAAGCAACCATGCAGTGGGAGCAGTGCTAGGGTAAAGGAAAGAGAAAATCATGCAGCCCATCTTTTATGCCAGTAAAACATTGAACACTACTCAAGAGAACTACACTACTACTGAAAAGGAAATGTTAGCTGTAGCCTTTGCTGTGGACAAATTGATGCGCACTTTAAGTGTTAACCGCAAGTGTATGGGTCAAGTTATAATATAAGACGGTTAAGTCCGAATATCGTTCCACTGGAGATCCAATTGTGAAAGTTTAGTTACTTAGCTATTCTAGAGTTGAATCAATTTTATTTGAGGATTGAATTTGAAAATTATGAGTTATGGAAAATATAAATCAAATAAGGAAAGTATTAAAGTGAGAAATACAAGAGTCAAAGAGAGTTCTAGGGTAATGAATCCTTGTTTATTTCATCATGCAATATTATAGATTTCATGGATTTTATTGTCATTCTTATGCCTAAGTCTAGAAACTTAATTCCAAGTTATTTTCTCTCAAAAACAACCCTTTC
Organism: Citrullus colocynthis; assembly: GCA_031780015.1. Classification (NCBI taxonomy): domain Eukaryota; kingdom Viridiplantae; phylum Streptophyta; class Magnoliopsida; order Cucurbitales; family Cucurbitaceae; genus Citrullus; species Citrullus colocynthis. The sequence goes on from QLSR01000077.1 coordinate 1,262,832, forward strand.
TCATGCAACTCGATTGATTATTAATCTCTTAAAACCAATACAAAATTACATGGCATTAAAAATAGTCTTTAGTAACTTTTATTGTAAACCTAACTACTCTTGTGATAGATTAACAACAAATCATTGTTATAGATCAAGTTAAACATACAATCTCTCAATCATACATCTAACCTAATATGTAAAGATGGCCAATCCACAAGAATTAAACACAATAACAATGAAAAGCATAATCATTCCAACAAAACCATGAAACTCTATAAGATCAACATAAATTCATAAACAAATCATCAAAACCCTAAAACTAAAGAGTTTAGCCACTCATAGCTTGAAGCAACATGTTTAAGCAAAATAAACAAAGAAAGAGTGTAAAGAAAGGGAAACTCTACTGAAAAGAAGCTCTTGATTGAGGTAGCACCGTCACGATCTCCTTGGCTCTCAGGTCGGAATTCAAAGAACACCACGACTATCTCGAACTCTTTTCCTCTTCCTTGCAACTAACTCACTCTTTGAACTCTCACTCAATTCTCTCCTTTTTGTGCCTCTTTAGGTCTGCAACTTCCTTGATTTGATTTGATGCTTAGGGCTGCTGGAAACCCCCAAATTTATATAGTTTGGCTGCCCAAAAACTTACCAAAAATAACAATTTCGATTTAAGGAAAACTGGCGCCGTGGCGTTGAAAATTTTGGGACAGCACCGCGACGCTGTTGGAGAGCATCGCGGTGCTAGGTCTGCGTCCAGAAAACTTGCTCTCGGGTTTTAGCACCGCGGCCATGCCGTCCGAGCGCCGCAGTGCTGCCCCAATTTGTGCCATTTTGAGTTTTTCAGCTCTTTTTCGCGGTATTCTTGCTCGGTCTCGATCTTTTAGTCTTTTCTTCTAATTTTCCTCATTTTAACCTGAAAACCACTAGCAAACAAGTGAAATCTAATATAAACTCCCTTAATTTGAGAGAATAGAAAGCACTTTTTAAGTGCTTATCACAAATTTAGAGCATATTTGGTAGGGTCAAAGGTGACCATCTATACTGATCATTCTGCGATCAATATTTAATGGCGAAAAGGACACAAAGCCTAGACTCATCCGATGGATCTTATTATTGCAAGAATTTGATTTGGAGATCAAAGATAGGAAGGGAATCGAGAATCAGGTTGCAGATCATCTATCTCGGTTGGAAAATAAGGAGGTCCAAGAAAGTTGGAGTGATATAGAGGAGCGGTTCCCAGACGAGCACATCAAGAACCGTGGTATTCAGACATAGTGAATTATTTGGTCTACAACCAATGGCCTGAAGATTTCTATGCTCAACAAAGGAAGAGGCTCCGACACGAAAATAAGTTCTACTGCTGGGATGAGCCATATCTATACAGACTTGGCCCGGACCACATCTTGCATCGATGCATTCCAGAATATGAAACACATAGCATTTTGAGAAGCTGTCATGAAGCACCTTACGAAGGACACTTCGGGGGACAGAGAACAACTGCAAAGGTATTGTAGAGTGGGTATTTCTGGCCCACATTATTCAAAGATGCAAGGGCATATGCGGTAGCTTGCGATCGTTGTCAGAGGACAGGCAATATTTCCAACCGAAATGAGATGCCTCTGAACTCAATCCTGGAAGTTGAGTTGTTCAACGTATGGGGAATCGATTTTATGGGACCATTTCCTCCGTCTTGCTGTAATCAATACATCCTAGTAGCGGTCGACTATGTATCAAAATGGGTAGAAGCAGCGGCCTGTGCGAAGAACGATGCAAAGACGGTGTCCAAGTTCTTAAAGAGACAAATCTTTTCTCGATTTAGGACACCAAGGGCGATAATTAGTGATGAAGGTACACATTTTATAAATCGTATAATCACTAACTTATTGACAAAAGTTAATGTCTCGTACAGGGTAGCAACTGTCTATCACCCACAGACAAACGGCCAAGCTGAGATAACAAATAGGGAGATTAAGTCCATACTTGAAAAAGTTGTGAGCACATCAAGGAAAGATTGGACGGAGAGATTAGATGAAGCTCTCTGGGCATACAGGACGACATTTAAAACACCCATAGGCATGTCACCCTATGCGTTGGTGTTCGGAAAAGCATGCCATCTCCCATTAGAGCTGGAGCACAAGGCCATGTGGGCCATGAAAAGAAGCTCAATCTAGACCAGGACGCAACGGGTGAAGCAAGAAAGCTTCAATTAAACGAACTCATGGAGTGGAGACATTCGGCTTACGAAAACGCAAAGTTATATAAAGAGAGGACCAAAAAATGACACGACAAAAATATCAGTAAGAAAACGCTATACGTCAGCCAGAAGGTCCTATTATTTAACTCAAGGTTGCGTTTATTTCTAGGTAAGCTGAAGTCTCGCTGGTCTGGACCATTCATAATCGAGGAAGTGTTTCCGTATGGTGCTGTCAAGCTAACAAATGAAAACGAAACTACCTCCTTCAAGGTCAATGGACAAAGGGTAAAACCCTACCACATTGGAGAGCTGGAGATCGACAAAACCTCCATTGACTTACGCGAGTGTAAAAACTGAGCCTGCTTTGAAAGGTCCCTGCGTTGCTGAACGCCTACTTTTCTCGGGACGCTTTCTTTTAATCTTGCCTTCTTCCTTTTTATTAGTACTTGTATTATTGTTTACTTACTTTATTTTATTTTACTTCATATTATTTTTTGTTCTTTTGCTTTCTTTCTTTTATTTGTACTTTGTTTTTAGTATTTATAGATCATTCTTTGAATTAAGTTTTAGAAGTAGTGTAAATTAAATGAGCATGAAATTATGTGTCGAGCTTTAATGTAACCTATGATTTCACCGCATACTCTGCCATTTATGTTGCGTCCAATGCATAACTGAACTGAGAACCATGCGTTCATCAGTATGCGTTTATAATTAAATGAGTGTGTTTTAGAAAGAGCAAACTGGGTAACGCATGCGTCTTTTGAGTCGATGCGTTTTTCCAGAAGCACTAGAGTGCCTATTTGCATCATTAGCCGCCCATCACACTTGATGGGTGTGCGGCTCAATAAATTTACCTAGATCAGTGGGATTTCGGATATCACGTATCTTCATTTATTGCCGATGGCTTAATTAGCCCTTTATTAACGCGATTCGATTTTCCATTTACCATTTTCAACCCCTTCATCTTCAAAACCTCCGGCGATTTGCATTCTTCGTGCATCTGTCTATGTCTAGCCAATCAGACTCCCAAACTCAAGAACATTTCGCCGGCGACGTTTCCCCAATATCTTCCTACAACACCCAGTATTCGACCCATCTTCTTCTTCATCCGAACCGCGCCCAGTCCCCGAGGTATTTCTTAACCCTCGAGCTCCATTTTTCTCTTCCACCCGACCTGTGAGGCCTTTCGCTTCTCCGGTCTGCCCTAGACCTCCAAACCCCAGCTCTCCATTCATCCCAAATTTTTCGGCGTCACGAATTAGAGCCAGCGCCCAAAGGCCGCCTATAACCCCATTTTTCCGACCCTTCTTCAGACCTCCAGTCCGTCCACCAGTAGTCGATCTTCTCTCAAACGACTGTGTGGAAGTCTTGAACATCCAACCCCTCAGCCGAATTGACCCGGCAACCACCCCAAAACCCAAGAGCCAAGTAAAGTCCTGTATCCCAAAGCACAGAATGAAGAGTGTTAAGGAGTTCTCCGCCTCAAACTTCAATGCAGGAAACCAACGCTTAAGCACGAAAAACTCCGAAGCTGAGCAACCGGGTCCTGGAACGGTTCGCAATAAAGCTAGCACACTGTATGGAAGCAGTGAAATCCGCCGCAAAGACGAGCAGAATGTCTTCGGCGATATCCTCAAGAGGATTGCTCAAGAGGAAAGAGACGCAAAGGCTATGGAGGATGACGGGGAGGTCAACCAGCCTTTGCGTTCATCAAGACATCCCAGCACAAGAGGGACTGATGAAGTAGGGGGAGGAGTAGAAGAGGATGTGGTGGTGGAAGAAGGGGAAGTGAACTCTGCGCGTTCCCCAGACGAATGGATAGCACAAATTCTCAACGGCCTGCGGGATCCGTTTGAAGCATGTGTTTCAGATGCAAGAAGGGAATCACCCTCATCGATAAAAGAGGACAAGAGTCAGCCAAACGAGACTTAGGAGGGTGAAAAGACTGGGGGCAATAAGGGAGGAGACGCCGCCTATAGCAAGGAGGTCGTACGCGAGCCAGCCAAAACGCAAAGCATCAGTCCTGAGGAGACGATCAGTCCTGAAGAGACGACCCTAGACTCTAATGAAGGACCTATAAAAAAAGTTGTCATGGCCACAGAGGCCAAGAGAAGAAGAGAAGAAGAAGAAGAAGTGGTACCCCTCATAAGGAAGAAAAGAAGGGTATCAAAAGAAACTGCCAAGGATGAAGAGCCAACAAACGCAGAGCATGGAGACGGACCTGAGTTCTCTATTGCGGCGACATCCTTTGATCGGTTGGCAGAGAAGATGAAGAGAAAAAGGCCCAAGTTGAGGAAAAAACTCAAGGCCCTAAGAAAAGGAGTAGAGAAAATTGCTAAGGACGCATTGTCCAGCAAAAAGGTGTGCAGGGTAGTGCGACCTGAGCAAGAAGGGGAAATGCAAGGCCTTCCTGATCCTCAAATTGACGAAGCTGCTATGGCATTAGAGGAGGAAATGAGGGAAGAGGAAAGAATAGAAAAGGCAGCTAAGGAGCTTGAGAAAGAGCTGCAAATAGAAGAAGATGAGGAGTTGGCTGCACAAATAAATGCCCAAGAAGATAGGGAGGGCAAGAAGAAAAAGAAAAAGAAATTAGGCACCACTCGCCTACACGGAAGGAACGCATAGGGCAGGACGGGTTAGAGGAGCAAGGTGTCAGCACCTTGAAGAAAAAAAAAATGACTGACGTGGCCAAGAGCAAGAAAAAGACGGTGGATAAAATACCTGCTAAGGCCAAAGGAAAAGAGAAGGTGGTGGGTGCGTCACCAAAGAAGGAGGGAAAAGGGAGACGCAGGGCATTCCCTGATTTACTGATGGAGGTGGGATTTTTCCCGGAAGAAGCCTCGTTGCCGCCATACATCACTGAAACCATCGACTACCAGGGGTGGAGAAATTTCTATTCCAGCACTCCTTGGATCCATTCTGAAGAAAATGACGAAGAGGAGGACGTGGTAGTAGTTGAAGAAAATGAGGTCCCATTCAAGCAAGGGAAATAAACGCAGATTTTAGTTTAGTGTACATGTTATCGCTTTCTTTAGATTAAAAACAATCATCTCTCGCGAATTATTCTTGGCTACCACTACAACGCATATAATCTCTAAGCACTGACTTATAATGCTAAGTGCTGGGACAAGGCAAGTGAAATTGTGGCCATGCGTTGTTAGAGAAAAGTAGCCGAGAGTGAAAGAGTTAAGCATGGGCCAAGACTATGTGTTGGTGAAAACAAAGAGGAGTATTATTCTTTTGAGTGACCATGCGTTGAAGGTGAAAATTACGAAGAGTTATGAGCTGAAGCAGTCATTTGCATTGGAAGAGGAATTTATCATTGGCGGGGAAGAAAGTGTTTTGAACAACTATGCGTTGGTGAGGTTGCATGCATTAAGGTCTCCATGTGTTGGAGACGAGCATAACTAATTGAGTTGTATGCGTTGAAGGTAGGAAGCGTTGAGGACACCATGCGTTGAGGGTGGCCGTCTACTAAGGGCGTTGATGGTGGGCTGCGTTGAATGCCTTACCTTGAATTGAGAAGGGAAACCCCGCGCGCCAGCCTGTATAAGAGAGTTAAGTCGGCAGTATATATAGGTGAGTAAATTGAATATTTTATCATTTTTAGATATTTTCGAGAGCTTAAGTCGGTTCCATTTTTCAGAAAAACTATAAGTGAAGGTAGAAGAAGGTGTTCTTGTGGATTTCGGGTAGAATTTTACTCCTTTTGATATCGAAATCTAAGCTGGAACAACACGTTATTAGCGGACGCACAAGTTGGACAGTATCGGATCTTTGGAGTGAAACGAATCAAAGAGATCAAGTCTAAGGCTGAAATTTTAACGTTAGTAAGTTAACTCAATTCTGAATAACTTTTATGAAGGATGTTTGAGTTGAAAAGGAATAGAAACATGTAAACTTTTAGCTGGAAGTGACTGATAAGGAATTTCTGTGCAATCTGTAGTAGTGCAGAGGAATCTAGCAATATCTAACGAACAAGGACAAGTTAAGCTACGAAATTTTGAGGTAAGCTAGAAAACATATTACTCTACAAGTTTGTAGAAGGAAGGAAGTTCTAAATATGGTTGGAAATATGATTTGTAACAGATAGAAGTGAGAATAAGAGGGAAGGCAGAAGCTGTGGAAGATAAGTATCGCTGGACTGCAAGTAACGCTAAGAGTTTAAGCGTGAGAAGCGAGACGGGTAACGCAGGTGTTGCTAGAAGCCTTGCGTCACACAATTCTCACTGGGTCTCGCTGGATCTCGCTGATTAGGTGAGTGTCGCTAGTCTTGCTCACCCTAGTATCGCTAGTGGCGTGCAGTGTAGTCCAGTCTCGCTAGTGGTCTCGCAGTAGAGTTGAATCTCGCTCATTAAGATGTATTGATCAAATATGAATGGTTAAAGTTTATTTGGTTATGGAAAGGAAGTTTAGGGAAGCTTAACCCAAGAAATATGTATTTTCAGGCCAAAAGGAGATAGGAAAAGCGTATAATCCATTCAAGACCTAGAAAAGAGTTGTGAGTGACACTTCTTTTCTTTTTTCAATAATTCTTTTGTACATGTCAGTTTGGTTTTTCTTATTTATTGATGTTTTTGCTAAACGATATTGAAAAGCAGATTTATGGATTGATATTGATTTATGAAATGCCCCATTTTCTTATGAAAGATTTGACTATGAACTATTTTGTACAAAGTATTGTATTAAACTAAAGGAAAAATGTTTTAGAGGAGGCTCAATGCTGAAGGGCATGAGAAGGCATGTGAGTTTCCCCGGGACCCAGAACTGATGGACATGGAGAAGGTACTTGGGCAACCCGCCATGTTCCTATGTGCACATAGAGGTTGTAAGCACTGACTTGTAAAACCAAGTGTTGGGGAGAGCAATGCGATTGAGGTTATGCGTTGCTAGAGGAAAAGTAGTCAAGAAGTAGAGCAAAATTTTGGTTAAGGGTTGGCCAGGACCATGCGTTGGTGAATGTAGTGGGAAGTTGAATTATTTGAGGAACCATGCATTGTTGATTGAATCACGAAGGGTTGTGAGATGAAGTAGTCGTCGCATCGAAGGATAAGTGATCATTGGCGGGAAAAGAATACGCTTGAACCATGCGTTGAAGTCACCATGCGTCAAAGACAACCATGCGTTGAAGCCACCATGCGTCGAAGACAACCATGCGCTGAAGTCACACTGCGTCCAAGACAGAACGGTCCTGACGCGATGAAGCTAGTGGTGTGAATGACTATGTTGTATGCGTCTGAGGTAGGAGGCGCCGACAACACCATGCCCTGAGAATGGTTAGTTGCTGAAGATGCTGAAGGAGAACATAGACATGAGTGCCTTGCGTCGAAGAAAAGACCCGCGCCAGCCTACGGGTAAGGGGTAAGTCGACATTATCATCTCGGTACTTGTGAAGGATAAGTCGGCAGTATATATATAGGTGAGTTTAATCACTTTCAGACATTTCGAGAACTTAAGTCGGATCCATCTTTCAGAGAAACCACAAGAGAAGGAAGAGGAAGGTGTTCTTTTAGTTTTTGGACGAAATTTCACTCGTTTTGGTGCTCAAATCAGAGCTGGAACAGGAGACTGATTGCAGATGCACAGACTGAATAGTGGTTGATGTTTGGAGTAGAACGACTCAAGGAAGCCGAGTTTGGGACTGAAATTTTGAGGTTAGTAAGTTAACATAATTCCTAACAAGTCTTATGAAGTATGGTTAAGCTGAAATTGAAGTTAATCACATGAATCTTTAGGTAAAAGCAGCAACTACAGAACTGCTATGCAATCCGGAGCAAAGCGAAGTGATTTTGGCATAACTGGAGAACGAAAAAGAGTTAAGCCTTGAAATTTTGAGGTAAGTTGTGGAACTTAATTCCTTACAAGTTTGTAGAAGGGAAGAAGTCTTAATATGGGCTGGAAATGCGTTTTTAGCAGGGATTAAGCAAAGAGATCAAGGCTGTAGCAGTCAGCTTTGTTAAGGAGTAGTTAAAGCTCAACGTGGGTATAACAGCAGGAGTAAACTGCACACAAGTGTCCCTGGAATCAGGGTATAACAGAAGGGTAAGGAACAATTAGTAGTTATAGCTTTAGTGTTAAAGTTTGAAAATAAACCTATGAGAGCCTAACCGCGTGATGAATTACAAACATTGTGCGCGTAATGAGTTACTGTTTATGTTTTGATGAATGGAAAATAAGTATAACAAGGGAAAATATCTATTTCAGGCCAAGAGGAAATAGGAAAGGCGTATAATCCATTCAAGGCCTAGGAAGAATTGTGAGTGACACTTCTTTTACTTTAAAACGATTTTGTTGAACATGATAGTTCGGTTTTCCAATGAAATGTGAATTTGTGATTAAATGATTTATGAAGCATATTTATGTTCTTAAAGCTATTGAAAAGCATATTTATGAAATGTTATTGATATAATAATTGCCCTGTATTCTTATGAACGATTTGTATACGAACAGTTTATATAAAATGTTGGTTCCAAAAAGGAAAATGCTTTAGAGGAGGCTCAATGCTAGTAAGGCATGTGAGTTTCCCCGGGATCCAGTACTTGGGCAACCCGCCTATAAAATGTTTTAGAGGAGGCTCAATGCTAGTAAGGCATGTGAGTTTCCCCGGGACCCAGTACTTGGGCAACCCGCCTATAAAATGTTTTAGAGGAGGCTCAATGCTGAAGGACATGAGAAGGCATGTGAGTTTCCCCGGGACCCAGTACTGAAGGACATGGAGAAGGTACTTGGGCAACCCGCCATAGTCCTATGTGCACATAGAGGTTATATGCTGGTGCGTTGAGTCTTGCTCCGCATCGAGCCTTATATGTTTTCGACGTTGGGGTGTTGAGTTTTGCTCCACTTCAACTAAGGGAAAAATATTGTATCTAAACTGTTTTCTTATGATTTGTTTAAAAATCATGTATGAATTGATAAGGGCAATTAAGTTTGTTTTAACTAATGTATTTGAAGTGATTGCATGTTTTATGTTTGATGTTGAACTCAGTTTTATTACTGATGATTTCCGAACTAAAATGGTTTGTTAACATTGCCACTCACGGGGCCTTTAGCTCATGTTTTCAATGTTTTCTTTCCCCTCCAGGTAGCAAGGACGTTTCTGGTGCTTTGCCTACTCCCACTCGCCCTGCTTAAGCTTCGAGTCTCCGAAAAATCTTACTTGTTGAAGTATTGTTTGTATGTTAAATGTTAATTAGGTGGCATGTAGATATGTATGTACAATTACCAAGGGTTGAACTATGGGTTGTGTAGGGACATGTAAAAGAGTTGAGAAATTTCATTTTTGGCTTGTATATACTTTTCTATATGTGACGTTCAAAATGTCTTAGAATGTGGAGATTACATTGTGAATAGTTCAGAATGTGTGTGAAGGAATGGATGGTATGCGTCACAAGAGGGGTGATGTATACTGTCCTCACATCTCCTTTCAGGTTATGCAGGTAAACTTGGGAGGGGGTGTGACAAAGGTTATATGCTGGTGCATTGAGTTTTGCTCCACATCGAGCCTTATTTGTTTTCGATGTTGGGGTGTTGAGTTTTGCTCTGCCTCAACTAAGGGAAAAGTGTTGTAACTGTACTGTTTTACTTACGAAATTGCTGAAAAAACATGTATGATTTGATAAGGGCATTTAAACGTGATTTAATCAATGAAAATGTGATGAATTCTATGTTTTACTCATGTTATCAGAATTTGTTTAAATCCTGATGATTTTCGAACTAAAGAATTTGTTTAAAATTAGTCACTCACTGAGCTGTTAGCTTATGTTTTCAAGTTTTTCTTTCCCCTCCAGGTAGCAAGGACGTTCCTGGTGCTTTGCCTACTCCAACTCGCCCTGCTTAAGCTTCGAGTTTCCAAAAAATTGTCCTTTTTTGCAAAGTTGCTTGTATGTAAAACCTTATATAGGTGGCATGTAGACCTAGTTGCACATTTACTGGGAGTTGAAACATGATTTTGTATAAGGGCTTTATGAAAGAGTTGTATTTTGAATTATCGTTATGTATATAATCTCCTATACATTATGGTTGATATATATATATTAAGGAGTGTTATGTATGTTGTAAACAATATAAGACAATTGTGTTAGTGGATAGTATGCGTCACAAAAGGGGTGATGTATGTTGTCTTCACATCTCTTCTCGGGTTGGGTAGAGTAGCCTGGGAGGGGGTGTGACATAATCCACTTAAATAAAGAATCAACATAATCCCTATGTTCGACCTCGGACTCACCGAGAAAACCTAGTCCTTTGCTTATACTTGGGTAAAGGATAGGAAAACTTGACAGATCACAAACGCATAACATTAAGCATAAGTAAGATGCATAGTATGTTAAACGCATAGGAAGCTTAATTATAATAAATAAACGCAGTAACAAGTTTTGTACTTCAGCATTGCATGCGCAACAACACATATCTATACAGACTTGGCCCAGACCACATCTTTCGTCGATGCGTTCCAGAATATGAAACACATAGCATTCTGAGAAGTTGTCATGAAGCACCTTACAGAGGACACTTCGAGGGACAGAGAACAATTGCGAAGGTATTGCAGAGTGGGTATTTCTGGCCCACATTATTCAAAGACGCAAGGGCATATGCGGTAGCTTGCAATCGTTGTCAGAGAACAGGCAATATTTGTAAGACCCTAACTCAAAATTCTTAAGATGGCTAGTAAGAAAAGAAGTAAGACTAATCGAACGCATAATATTAGGAAAGAAATGGATATTCCACTAAGAGTGAGAATGAAGGATGGAAGGCATAGTTTGGGAATTAGTTAAACATTTAGATGTATTTTTTAGCATAGTCCGGTTAATGCATAGATGGTAAAGCGCTAAAACGTGGTACCTTAATTTAAAGGGAATTTGATACTAAATTTTGAAAAGGGAAACAAGAATTAGGAAAACAGGAAACACATGGCTCACACTTAGTCTTGGAAATTAACAAGTTATGGGATTAGCTTTGGAGGGTGTTAAGCTAAAAAGAAAAGAGAAGCCGAGGAACCTTAAGGCGTGAGCAGCATGCGTTAAAGGTTTATTATGAGTTAGTAAGAATTTTGGTGTTGATTAAGAAGGTCGTGCTCAAAGACAAGGACATTTAGTGTTTAAGGTAACCAAGGGTCGTTAAGGCTATGCGTTGAGGAGCTCAATTCCATGGTAAATGGAAATATAACTTTGATTTCGGGTAAACGCATAAGTTGAAATTCAAGAGTTTAAAGGGTAGGAAGTTGGACGCATGGTATGATGCGGTAAGGTACAAACGCATAGTAGTATGTGTTTGGGACATTGACGCCTAGTAAAGGAAATAAGTAATGAAGCTAAAACCTTAAAGGAAATTCAGTGAACGCACAAGGGCAGTATGATTAAATGAATAGTTTGTATATTTGAATATGTTAGACGTATAAGATAAGCTTATAAGGACTTGTTGGCTTCATAAAAACTTGACACCTCATAAGCGGGAGGTATTAGGAAGTATGTTAAGTATTTCATGCAAGGTGACGCTTGGATAAATGAGATTGGTTAACAATGCAGCTTGACATGTGGCAAGAAAATGGCAAAAAAGGAGGAAAAGTTGTATGACTAGCCCTCTACTCCAAAGCTATAAATAGGACCTTGAGAGAAAAGGAGTGACGGATGATGCCAAAGTAAGAATTCTTAATAGAAAGGAGAGAGAGAAGGTAGAAAGGAAGAATCCTTGCATTCGTAGTAGAAATCTGCGGTCAAGAGAAGATATTCTTGACAACTTAACTATCTCTTGGGTTAAAGAAATCGTCTTGCATGAAAGGAGTTAGCCTTGCGTTTAAGTTTCAAGGTGAACGATGCGTCCAAGTTGGACCTTGCACGGTCGACGCATCCAAAAAGAGAAGTAAGGAAGAGTTGGGATACACCTCGCGATAGCTATCAACTTTGCGTCCAATGGTAGAGTTGTGACCAACCAAGCTGCCAGAGGAATATAAGGCCTTGCATTCCAGGGTTAGAACGCTGCGTCCAAGAAGTTCAGGAAAGAGGAAATAGCGAGATAGAGGAGAAACTATCCTTAAAGAGTTTTGTGAGTGACACCTTTCTTTCTTTGAAAATGTTTTATTGGAAATGTCATTCTGATTTTATTATGAGCTATGATTTGATGAAAAGTGTTATTTAAAAAGCATGATGCTTGAATATATAGTTCACAAGGCATGTCTTATCTGTTTTCTATAAGTTGTTGAAAAGCATGTTGTCAGATGTGGTTTATCGAGAAATATCTTATTTTTCATGAAAGGTTTCATATGAACTAATTATGTGAAATGTTGATTTCCAAAAATGTTTTAGAGGAGGCTCAATGCTGAGGGACATGAGAAGGCATGTGAGTTTCCCAGGACCCAGTACTAAGGAACATAGAGAACGTACTTGGGCAACCCGCCATATTCCTATGTGCACATAGAGGTTAATATTGCTGGTGCGTCGAGTTCTACTCCAGATCAAGCCAGGAACGATTTCGACATTGGGTGTATTGAGTTTTGCTCCACCTCAACTAAGGATGTTTTCAACGTTGAGAGCGTTGAGTCTTGCTCCGCCTCAACTAAGGGAAATTGTTAAAAATAAACTGATTTCATGTACAACTATTTTGCAATGTATTTATGTGATTTGAGTAAGGAGTTGAAAAGTATGATTTTATAGAAATGATGGTTTAAATTAAGTATTTTGTGATATAATGATAATAACATGCCGGCTTTTGAACTAAAGATAGTTTTACAAAATTTGTCAATCACTGGGCTTTTAGGTCATCCTTTTATATGATTTCCATTTTCCAGGTAGCATGACAGTTTCCGTTGCCGATCGAAGTCGAGGTTTGTCAAAAGTTAATGGTATTGCCATCCTAGGAAGTGTGGTTATACGGGCTTAAAGGAAGTTTGACAGTGGAAGTTGATAATAGGGTCGATGACTGCTGTCCTCATGCTCCGTCTCGAGCTACAGAGGGTAGTTCAGGAAGGGGTGTGACAATATTTCCAACTGAAATGAGATACCTCTGAACTCAATCCTGGAAGTTGAGTTGTTCGATGTATGGGGAATCGATTTTATGGGACCAATCCCTCCGTCTTGCGGTAATCAATACATCCTAGTATCAAAATGGGTAGAAGCAGCGGCCTGTGCGAAGAACGACGCAAACACGGTGTCCAAGTTCTTAAAGAGACAAATCTTTTCTCGATTTGGGACACTAAGGGTGATAATTAGTGATGAAGGTAAGCTGAAGTCTCACTGGTCTGGACCATTCATAATCGAGGAAGTGTTTCCGCATGGTGCTATCAAGCTAACAAATGAAGACGGAACAACCTCCTTCAAGGTCAATGGACAAAGGGTAAAACCCTACCACAGTGGAGAGCTGGAAATCGACAAAACTTCCATTGACTTACGCGAGTGTAATAACTGAGCTTGCGTTGAAAGGTCCCTGCGTTGCTGAACACCTACTTTTCCAGGTACGCTTTCTTTCACTCTTGCCTTCTTCCTTTTGATTCGTACTTGTATTAGTACTTATTATTTTATTTTATTTACTTCATTTTATTGTATTTTATTTTAATTCTCATTCTTTGAATTCAGTTTTAGGAGTAGTGTAAATTAAATAAGCATGGAATTATGCGTCGAGCTTCAATGCAAGCTTTGATTTCACCGTATACTTTGCCATTCATGCTGCATCCAACGCATAAGTGAACTGAGAACCATGCGTTCATCAGTATGCGTTTATCAATTAAATGAATGCGTTTTAGAAAGAGCAAAAAGGGGAACACATGCGTCTTTTGAGTCGATGCGTCTTCCCATAAGCACTCAAGTGCTTATTTGCATCATTAGCCGCCCATCACACTTGATGGGTGTGCGGCTCAATAAATTTGCCTAGATCAGCGAGATTTCGGATATCGCGTATCTACATTTATTGCCGACGGCTTAATTAGCCCTTTATCAACGCCATTCGATTTTCCATTTCCCATTTTCAAAACCCCTTCATCTCTCAAACCTCCGGCAATTTGAGTTCTTTGCACTTCTGTCTATGTCTAGCCAATCAGACTCCCAAAACCAAGAACACTTCACGGCAACATTTCCCCAATATCTTCCTACAATACCCAGTATTCGACCCCATCTTCTTCTTCATCCGAACCGCGCCCAGTCCCCAAGGTATTTCCTAACCCTCGAGCTCCATTTTTCTCTTCCACCCGACCTGTGAGGCCTTTCGCTTCTCCGGTCCGCCCTAGACCTCCAAACCCCAGCCCTCCATTTATACCAAATTTTTTGGTGTCACGAATCAGGGCCAGTGCCCAAAGGCCGCCTATCACCCCATTTTCCCGACCATTTGTCAGACCTCCAGGCCGTCCACCAGTAGTCGATCTTGACTCAGACGACTGTGTGGAAATCCTGAACATTCAACCCTTGAGCCGAATCAACCCGACACCCACTCCAAAACCCAAAAGCCGAGTCAAGTCCTGCATTCCAAAGCACAGAATGAAGAGTGTGAAGGAGTTTTCCGCCGCAAACTTCAATGTCGGAAACCAACGTCTAAGCAAGAAAAACTCTGAAGCCGAGCAACCGAGTCCTGGAACGGTTCGTGATGAAGCTAGCACACTGTATCGAAGCAATGAAATCCACCACAAAGACGAGCGAAATGTCTTAGGCGATATCCTCGAGAGGATTGCTCAAGAGGAAAGAGATGCAAAGGCTAGGGAGGATGACGGGGAGGTCAACCAACCTTTGCCTTCATCAAGACATCCCAGCATAAGAGGGACTGATGAAGTGGGGGGAGGAGTAGAAGAGGATGTGGTTGTGGAAGAAAGGGAAGTGAACTCTGCGCGTTCCCCAGACGAATGGATAGCACACATTCTCAGCGGCCTGCGGGACCCGTTTGAAGCATGTGTTTCAGACGCAAGACGGGAATCACCCTCACTGATAAAAGAGGACCAGAGTCAGTCAAAAGAGACTCGGGAGGGTGAAGAGACTGGGGGAAATAAGGAAGGAGATGCCACCTACAGCAAGGAGGTCCTAAGCGAGCCAGTCAAAAAGCATGGGTTAGTCCCTACGTTTATTAGTCCAGAGGAGACGACCCTGGACTCCAAAGAAGAACCTATCAAAAAGGCTGTGATGGCCACAGAGGCCAAGAGAAGAAGAGAAGAAGAAGAAGAAGTGGTACCCCTCATAAGGAAGAAAAGAAGGGTATCAAAAGAAACTGCCAAAGAAGTCCTCGATTGCGGCGACATCCTTTGATCGGCTAGCAGAGAAGATGAAGAAGAAAAGGGCTAAGTTGAGGAAAGAACTCAAGGCCCTAAGAAAAGGAGCAGAGAAAATTGCTAAGGACGCATTGTCCAGCAAAAAGGTGCGCAGGGTAGTGCGACCTGAGGAAGAATTAAAAACGCAAGGCCTTCTTGATCCTCAAATTGACGAAGCTGCTATGGCATTATAGGAGAAAATGAGGGAAGTAGAAAGAATAGAAAAGGCAGCTGAGGAGCTTGAGAGAGAGCTACAAATAGAAGAAGATGAGGAGCTGGCTGCACGAATAAATGCCCAAGAAGATAGGGAGGGCAAGAAGAAAAAGAAAAAGAAAAGTAAGCACCACTCGCCTACACGGAAGGAACGCATAGGGCAAGATGGGTTAGAGGAGCAAGGTGTCAGCACCTTGAAAAAGAAGAAAAAGAAAGAAAAAGAGGAGTCAGTCACCAAACTCCCAGGCATTCACCATTAGAAACGCAAAGGGAAGGAGAAAGTGACTGACGTTCCAACTGAAAAGGCCAAGAGCAAGAAAAAGACGGTGGATAAAATACCTGCTAAGGCCAAAGGAAAAGAGAAGGTGGCGGGTGCGTCACCAAAGAAGAAGGAGGGAAAAGGGAGACGCAGGGCGTTCCCTAATTTATTGATGGAGGTGGGATTTTTCCCTAAAGAAGCCCCGTTACCGCCGTACATCACTGAAATCGTCGACTACCACGGTTGGAGAAATTTCTGTTCCAGCACTCCTTGGATCCAACCTGACTTAGTTCGCAGCTTTTATAACGGACGCATTTACGAAGAGGAGGACGTGGTAGTAGTTGAAGAAAATGAGGCCCCATTCAACGCAAGGGAAATAAACGCAATCTATAAGTTGAGGGACAACGCGGATGCGGAAGGAAACAAAATAATAGAATCAACTCCACCGGAGTTAATGGAAGACGCAGTCCGCGTATTAGCAAAGCTCGAGGCAAAGTGGGACGTATAACCCACAGGCATTAAAACGTTGCCTGCTAACAGCCTACAGCTAGAGGCCAACCTGTGGGTATACTTGGTGAAGAAGCAACTAATCCCGACGACACATGACAAAATAGTGTCAAGGGATCGGGTAATAGCAGCTTATTGCATTATGCGTCGCATTCCCCTTGATGACGGACGCATAATTGCGGCGCAGATAAGAGGGGTCTTCAACAAACCAAGAGGCCAGCTCTTTTTCCCCACACTTATCATGAACCTATGCGCCAATGCTGCCATCGGAGGGCCGACAGAAGTGTTAGACGCAGAGAAGATGATCGAAGTCAATGTGGTGATCGCCCATAAGACTCTGCGTCGGTTGATGAGAGGATCGCAACATCTGCCAGGGCCTGCTAAGGCCACCAAAAGACCTCATCAACCCACTCAGTCAACTAAAGTGTCACCTCCGAAGCCACAAATGCAGAAGAAGGGAAAGTCATCCAAATAGAAACGCAAGACTGTGGCAAGTCCTGATGCCACCATTAGACCCTCCCCTTTCTCAAGTCCTTCACCCCCACTTCGAACAACCAGAAGATAAAACAACTCCACCTCTTCCTAAGATGCATCGCTCAGAACCCTCTCAACCTAAGCCTTCCACAAAACCTATCTCCCCAACCTCTTCAATAAGAGTTGATGACTTACACTACATAGATTTTGGCGCAACTACTATGCATCCATCATCACCTGCATTTGATGAAACTCCATCAACCTCTCGCCTCCAGCCAAACCATCCTTAACCACAATTGCAGCCTCAACCTCAAGAAGCCCAACTCGACCTTGACTGGGAGACAGTGCAAACATACCTGCAACATTCAATCTTGCGTCCAATGATGCATTCAATGAATATGTTAGCACGCCAGCAGATGGAGTAGTTTCACTTCACATTGAATTACATTCATCAACTGTTTTCGATTCGACCGAAAGTCCCGCCCCCTAACATTTCTGAACGCCTACAACATCCTCTAGTCTTCTCAATGCCACAACGCCCTGCACCTGAGTAGAAATGTAAGCCCCATACTTGTTATTAAGAGAAAGTAAGTAAAAAGAAATTATAGGGCAAGTAAGTAAAGAAAATTTGCTAAGTTGGGGGAGAGTGAAAATGGTTAAGTGTTGGCCATGCGATGAGTGGCCATGCGATGAGTGACCATGCGTTCAAGGATATTTAAGATTGACAAGAGTTGCCGCTGATAAGCATGTGTTGAAGAGGGCAGCTCGGCGGGGAGAAAGATGTGAAGGGAGAAGGGTGCCATATGCGTTAATAGAAGTATGCGTTGAAGGCTACTATAAGCTAGAAGTTGGCACCGCTATGCGTTGAGATAGCCTATACGTTGAAGAATGGTATGCGTCGGACTTAGAAAAGTGGCCGAGAGGGCCATGCGGTAATCAGCTATCCAGCTTGAAGCAATCAGTGGCATAGTAAGTGGAGACTATGCGTTGCCGAAGCCATGCGTGGAAGGTGGCGCTGCCTAATTCTAGAAGGAGGATGAAGTTAAAATTGGTAAGTCGGTGATTTATATTGACATATAAAGGAGTGCATCGAATAATTAAGCTTTTTAGATACATTTTCGAACTCAGATTAACTATATTCCGCAGACGAACAACAAGGAGAGGTAGAAGAAAATACTTGAATAGAATTTGAGTAGAAATCAGATCAGTTTCGTGATGATTTTGAAGCTGGAACCAGAAGCTTGATCGTTGTCGATAGACTTGAACACCAACCGGTGTTTGAGGTAAGTAAGTTGAATCAATTCTTAGCAACTTCCATGAAGGATGTGTAAGCTAAAACCGAGCGAAAATGTGTTAATCTCTAGGAAGAAGTAAGCGGAGTTGAACTGCTAAGCAAAGCAGGACAGCCGAAGTTATTTGGGAATAATTCTTAAATGAAGATGAATCATGGCCTAAAATTGTGAGGTAAGTTAGAGAACTCACTACTTTACAAGATTGTAGAAGGAAGGAAGTTCTGATTTTGGCTGTAATATGGTTTTTAGCAGGATAAAGGAAGAAGTTTGATGGAAGGAAGGAAACTGTGATATCAAGTGTCGCTAGACAGTGGTATCGCTAAGGAGCTGGAGAGTGAGCAGCAGAACGGGTGTCGCTGATATACACAAAGGAGCTCTGCGTCTCACAACTCTCGCTGAAGTCTCGCTAGGTATCGCTCCTTAAGATGATATCGCTAGTCTAATTCACTCTAGTTTCGCTAGTGTAACACCGAGTAATGTGAATCTCGCTGGTAGTCTCGCTAGTAACATAGAGTATCCGTAAGCACTGACTTGTAAAACCAAGTGTTGGGGAGAGCAATGCGGTTGAGGTTATGCGTTGCTAGAGGAAAAGTAGCCGAGAAGTAGAGCAAAATTTTGGTTAAGGGTTGGCCAAGACCATGCGTTGGTGAAGGTAGTGGGAAGTTGAATTATTTGAGAAACCATGCGTTGTTGATTGAATCACGAAGGGTTGTGAGATGAAGTAGTCGTCGCATCAAAGGATAAGTGCTCATTGGAGGGGAAAGAAATATGCTTGAACTATGCGTTGAAGTCACCATGCGTCGAAGACAGCCATGCGCTGAAGTCACACTCCGTCCATAACAGAACGGTCTTGACGCGATGAAGCTAGTAGTGTGAATGACTATGTTATATGCGTCGGAAGTAGGAGGCACCGAGAACACCATGCGCTGAGGGTGGTTAGTGGCTGAAGACGCTGAAGAAGAATATAGACATGAGTGCCTTGCGTCGAAGAGAAGACCTGCGCCAGCCTACAGGTGAGGGATAAGTCGACATTATCATCTCAGTACTTGTGAGGGATAAGTCGGCAGTATATATAGGTGCGTTTAATCACTTTCAGACATGTTTCGAGAGCTTAAGTCGGTTTCATCTTTCAGAGAAACCACCAGAGAAGGAAGAGGAAGGTGTTCTTATAGTTCTTGGGCGAAATTCTACCCGTTTTGGTGCTGAAATTCGAGCTGGAACAGAGGATTGATCGTAGACGCACAGACGGAACAGTGGTCGATGTTTGGAGTAAAATGACTCGAGGAAGCCGAGTTTAGGGCTGAAATTTTGAAGTTAGTAAGTTAACATAATTCCTAACAAGTCTTATGAAGGATGGTTAAGCTGAAATTGAGGTTAATCACATGAATCTTTAGGTAAAAGCAGCAACTACAAAACTGTTATGCAATCTGGAGCAACGTGGAATGATTTTGGCATAACTGGAGAACGAAAAAGAGTTAAGCCTTGAAATTTTGAGGTAAGCTGTTGAACTTAATTCTTTACAAGTTTGTAGAAGGGAAGAAGTCTTAATATGGGTTGGAAATACGTTGTTTAGTAGGGATTAAGCAGAGACATCAAAGCTGTAACAGTCAGCTTTGTTAAGAAGAAGATAAAGCTCAAATGTTGGTATAATAGCAAAAGTGAGCTGCATGCAAAGTGTTCTTTAAATTGAAGTCTAACAGAAGGGTAAACAACAGCTAATAGTAATAGCCTTAGTATTTAAGGCTTGAGAATGAACTAATGAAAGCCTAACTGCATGATGAACTACAAACATTGTGCATATGTTGAGTTGTTGTTTATATTAAAGTGAATGGAAAAGAAGTATAACAAGGAAAAGTATTTGTTTCAGGCCAAGAGGAGATAGGAAAGGCATATAATCCACTCAAGGCCTAGGAAGAATTGTGAGTGACACTTTTCTTACTTTAACACAATTATGTTGAATATGATAGTTCGGTTTTCCAATGGAATATGATTTTGTGATCAAATGATTTATGAAGCATACGTTATATTCTTAAAGTTATTGAAAAGCATGTGTGTGAAATGTTATTGATATAATAATTGCCCTATATTCTTATGAATGATTTGTATACAATCTGTTTATATAAAGTGTTGCTTCTTAAAAGAAAAATGTTTTAGAGGAGGCTCAATGCTGAAGGACATGAGAAGGCATGTGAGTTTTCCCGGGACCCAGTACTGAAGGACATGGAGAAGGTACTTGGGCAACCCGCCATAGTCCTATGTGCACATAGAGGTTATATGCTGGTGCGTTGAGTCTTGCTCTACATCGAGCCTTATATGTTTTCGACGTTGGGGTGTTGAGTTTTGCTCCACTTCAACTAAGGGAAAAGTATTGTATCTAAATTGTTTTCTTATGATTTGTTAAAAAATCATGTATGAATTGATAAGGTCAATTAAGCTTGTCTTAACTAATACATATGAAGTGACTTCATGTTTTATACTTGACGTTGAACTCAGTTTTATTCCTGATGATTTCGAACTAAAATAGTTTACTAAATTAGTCACTCACTGGGCTTTTAGCTCATGTTTTCCATGTTTTCTTTCCCCTCCAGGTAGCAAGGACGTTCCTGGTGCTTTGCCTTCTCCCACTCGCCCTGTTTAAGCTTCGAGTCTCCGGAAAATCTGACTTGTTGAAGTGTTGTTTGTATGTTAAACCTTAATTAGGTGGCATGTAGATATATATGTACAATTACCAGGGGTTGAACTATGGGTTGTGTAGGGACATGTAAAAGAGTTGAGAAATTTCGTTTTTGGCTTGTATATACTTTTCTATATGTGATGTTTAAAATATCTTAGAATGTGGAGATTACATTGTGAACAGTTTAGAATGTGTATGAAGGAATGGATGGTTTGCGTCACAAGAGGGGTGATGTATAACGTCCTCACGTCTCCTTTCAAGTTATGCAGGTAAACTTGGGAGGGGGTGTGACAGTATCGCTAGTTATTAATATGCATACCTATGATTTTGAAAAAGGAGTCCAAAGGAAACCTAATATGAGAAATGTGTTTTACAGGCCAAAAAGAGCTCAGAAAAGCATACAATCCACTCGGGGCCTAAGACAAGTTATGAGTGACTCTCAAATTGTCTAAAGACTATCGTCTTAATGTACAAGTGGAAGAGAATATATAATAGGTGAATTCCTATATGTGTGCTATTTAAATGCAAACCATGGCCGAAGGACCCTGTGTGAAGGTCTATGGAGATATATGATACATAGTGCTGAGGGACCATGTGTGAAGGCACTAGTGAGATTGACTGAGATAGTTTCTAATGCCGAGGGACCTCGTGAGAAGGCATATAGAAACCAGTATATGATGGCTCAGTGCTGAGGGACCATGAGTGAAGGCACTTGAGCAGTGACTTAATATTGAGATTCAGTGCTGAGGGACAATATGAGAAAGCACTTGGAAGTTGAAACGTCGAGGGACTAAATGTGAAGACGTATGAATATATGAATACTAGCAATCGAAGTATGAGGTTAAGAGCGTTGAGCTTTGCTCCACCACTCATTAGATAAATGTTTATGTTTCCTTGTTAAATGTCACAAGTGGCCCAGTAAATTGTACTAGTAAGCTATATAGTAGTTTTATGATCAGCATGAATTCGAGGATTGAATTGAAACTGATAATTTAGTCACTCACTGAGCATAAGCTCATGCCTTTTGTTTATTGTTATTTGTTTCAGGTAGCGAGCGTGTCTGGGACACCTAGCCTACAGAAGATCCTAGTCTAGGCTTACTTGGCTATAGTACTCTGGGATAGTTGTAAATACCAGTCTAAGCACGAATTTTGCGGTATATGATCACTGTGGCATAGCGAGTGTGGGGTTTTGTAACATATGCCGAACAAATACACCTGTATGATAAATTATTTGCTGAGAAACCTTATGTGTAATTTATGATTCCCTCATAATGTCCTCATCAGTATAGAAGTTTGTACATTTGAATAGGTTTTCAATTATGCTTCAGTATATAGGATAACGCATATATGTATAGGTTGCACCTACTCCTAGGTTAAGAGGATAATCTGGGAAGGGGTGTGACAAGAAACGCAAACCTGATGAAGACAAGTCGGATAGTTAAAATTTAGGGGTGTAGTCAGAGTTGTATCTTCTTTACAGCTTTCCTTGTATTTATCTTCAATAGAATGTATGCGTTTATGGGAAAAGAATTAATAGAATGAAAATTTCTCCATCGTATTGAATTTCTAATTACCTCTTTGCATTGTCCCTTGTTATAAATTCATTCTAAGTACATATATAAGTAGTCCCAACTTTTATCTTTGTCTTGAAAAGTTAGTCACTGTGACGATCATCATGCTTATACTTTTTGCACACTTAAGTTAGATCACTTTCAATGCGTCTGCATACTATTCCTTAGAAGATCACTTTCAATGCGTCTGCATACTATTCCTTAGAAACGCAAACCTACTTTGCATGTATATAAGCGGTCAATTCAAACCTCTTTTATAAAATTTTGCAACATCATCTTTGTCTACAATTTAAGCAATGAGGACCTTGCTACTCTCAATTGGGGGTGGAGGAGGTTTGAACTGTCAAAGATAAAAATATGAGGAACTTATTTCTTCTATGTCTAAAAAAAATAATAATAAAAATAAAAAATAAAAAATAAATAAATAAATAAAATATATCTTTTAAATGCAAAACTTCGCTAACAAGACTAATATAGTCATCTTGTTAAGAGTTTAGCTAAAAACAACACCTACCCGTAGTTGGCCGCCTTCATGTGGGTAATCGTAATCAGCAACGCATAGATAAAATAACAAACTCCAATGTCTGGTAAGGAAACCGAACTTAGATAAGAGTTTAGTCGAGAAGGGCACTTGCTCGTAGTTGACTGCCTTCATGCACCCCATAGTTGGTATGTCAGAACGAAGGTGGGTAACCCTACTCGACGCATGGTTACTTATAAACAATAAAACAAATGAAAGAAAAAGGAACTTTATATCTTCATTTTTTCAGACTCAATGTTAAAAGAAGAAACAAAAATTTTGTGAATAATGAGTAAAGAATTTTGAAAAGAAAGCTTGCCGCATACAAATTAGACCCTTCTAAAGAAAAGAATATAGAGGTAGAGAAGTAATATAATTGACGGGTAGCTGATTGAGTATAGCATTCTAAGAGACTAGTCAATGCGTTGATAAAACTTTGGGGATGATTGAAGTTTCTTAGACAGAAGTTATGCTTGAGGACAAGCATTTATCTAAGTTTGGGGGTGTGATAACTTGTAGAAATACAAGTTATTGTAGCCTTTTTCTTAGAAAAGTAGAGATTAAGTAGAGAAGCATGCAGTAGTTTAAGCTAAATTCTTCTAATAAATCTTCCTATGCGTTCTACCGTTGTATTTTTATGAAGATAATAATTTTACCACTTTTTGAGCCTAAAACACATGTTTTAACGCAGGAATGCAAACGATGAGTTGACTACCTCTTAACGCAAGACTGTGCGTTAGCAACCTATGACGTGTTGACATCCGCCAAACTTCTCCATGAACGCATAATTATAAAAAATGCAAGAAGCGGAAAATCAGACCATAATCTTGAGAGATTGTCGGAAGATTGACATACATAATTTGTGGCTAAAGTGGTGGATCTAAATTGACCCGAGAATTACGCAATTAGGCGAGATGGACGCATGATATCAATTTCGCCGCCAATCAATCAGATCTGCCATTGATTGCAAATGCAACATCTATAAAAGGGCAGTCCTGCAAGATGAGAAAGTGTTGTTCATTCTCGGAAGAATTCCTAAGTGACAGTAGAGTTCTCTCCAGAACACAACCGGAGACAAATAGCTCAAAAGAGAAGAGTCTTCCCTCCGCCTGACCACTTCACAGCAGAACCTCACACTTCCATCCCGGCGACTCAAGACATTGATGCCCTTTTCCTGCTTTCTATCTTGTTTTTCTAGTTTGATTTTAGATTTGTGTCAAGACATTGAGCTATCTAAAGTTGTATTCCGTTCATCAATCTATATTTCTTCCATGTCTACTCATTTCTCTACACTTTCCGCTTTTTACTTTGAATCCATGAGTAACTAATCTATCACGGGTTAAGGGTTGCGTTAGCATCTAAATAAGAACCATAGTGTAACTATTGGATCTTGTCAATTATAATCTTAATCTAATACTTATGTCCATCTAGCTAATCGATATAAGTAGTAATAATCAGACTGCTCGAGAGGGTAAGTGATTGTGGAACTCAATTGACAAGGCTAAGTAGTGTTACCTAGACATAGGAATAACCTTGGCACTTAACACTCTCCTATGTATTATAGACATATAACGCATAGCAGTTGACAACCGGGAGAAGAGTCGCAAGTATGAATAGAATATCACCATGCGTTTCTGATGTTAGATGTTAACCAACCCTAACACTGTTTTTACCCATTCATTAAATTTACCTAGCTGACTTTGCTGTGTCGCATGCCTTTTCATCTTCCACATTTTAGTTTAGTGTACATGTTATCGCTTTCTTTAGATTAGAAACAAACACCTCTCTCAAATTATTCTTGGTTACCACTACAACGCATATATTTCACTTAAATAAAGAATCAACATAATCCTTGTGTTCGACCTCGGGCTCACCCAGAAAACCTACTCCTTTGCTTATAATTGGGTAAAGGATAGGAAAACTTGACAGATCACTAACGTATAGCATTAAGCATAAGTAAGACGTATAGTATGTTAAACGCATAGGAAGTTTAATAATAATAGATAGACGCAGTAACAAGTTTTGCACTTCAGATCTGCATTGCATCGCAACAACAGTACACCTCCAAGCAGCTGAAGAAACATGAGTGTGACTACCCTACTCATGATTTAGAGTACGTTACAGTAGTATTAGCCTTGAAGATCTGGAGACATTACCTATTTGGTGAGAAGTGTCATATTTACACTGATCACAAAAACTTGAAATATATATTCAATCAAAAAGAGTTGAACTTGAGACAGAGAAGATGGATGGAGTTGATCAAGGATTATGACTGCACTATATTTAAGGGATAAAAATCTTAACACAGTGAAAGAACACAGAACCAATTTCGATATTAAATCTAGAATTTTTGAAATACAATGCACTGCCAAATATACAAAAACTAATTACTGTATAAATTTAGGTTAAGCAAAAAATCAGAAAAGGAAAAAAAACATACCTTTTCTGACGAATCTCTGAGAAAACTCCTTTGGGTTTTGAGATTTACACCACCACGAGAACCTTAAAGAATTGGAAAAGTTTGAGAGAAAATTTGTCTGGAAAATTTGGCAGAAGCTTTCGGCAGTTTGATTGATTTCTCCCAAACCTTTGGGAATTGAAAGATCTATCGATGGTATAAGGGAGAGAAAAATGGCAGACGTGAGATTAATCCACATCTCAAATAACTCCCCTACGTGGGATTTATCTAATTTTATTTATTTAATTAAGGAAAAAATTATCTTAAATGGCAAAACTGCTGAAAATATTTACAACTAATAGCAAAATACATAGTCTATCTTCGATAGACCACAATAGATCGTGATAGACTATTATTTGTGTTTATCGTGATACAGATAGTAGTCTAGCGCGGTCTAGAGCGGTCTTTTCGCAGATAAACAGTAAAATTTTGGTATATTTGTAAATATTTTTGTTTGTTTTGTTATATTTTAAAAAAAGCCCTTTAATTAAAATAATAAAAAACTAATTTATTTAATTAATAAATTCATTTAAATCATATTTAAATGAATATCTCTCACATAACCTATAATTTTAATTCAATTAAATAGAATTTAATTAAATTGAATTAAATCAAATAATCAATTAATTCTCCAATTAATCAATTACCAAACTAAATGTCTACCATTTAATTTAACTTTTATTTGAATCAAATTCAACTATATTTTTCTCATAACATATAGTTTTTAATGCACATCTTATATGCATTAATTATAACTTATAGTTTTAATTTGAATCTAGTTCATATTAAACTAATATCTAAACTATTTCAAATATTTAATTCTCTCATAAATTTAATTTTTGAATAATTTTTTAATCATGTCCAAAATAAATTTAAAATATAAACTTTATATTATAATGTATTATTATACATTATATTATTTTCCTAAGTGAATTTGAATATTTCAAATTCCATTCAAGACTTACCTCAATACCCTTTACCAGCTAGGAAAGAAATCTAATGGACCTACAAATCAAAAGCTCCAACGATATGAGATTAATTGGCTAACCATATTAATCAATATTCATTAACTGTGGGTACACTCCACTAAAGACCCACAGTTGCACTCTTCTCACTGCAAATATATTTCTGTGTCCACAAATAGAGACCAATAACAGCAAATTAGTCCTTCACAATTGTTCGTAACACCAGCTAGGTCAAATTACTGTTTTACCCCTAGGTTACATCTAGATTCTTAAGTACCAGTGCTCTTCAAATGAACAACTTGTTTATGATCTTTAAATACAGAGGAGGTAGCTCTTTTTAGCTCCTATCCATGCACTCACGCGCACCCCTTTTTTTTCTTTTTTTTTTTTTCCTTCTTCTTTATTTTGTATATATTTGCCTTTTTTTTTTCTTTCTTTCTCCTTTTTTTTTTTTTTTTTTCTCTTTTTCTTTCTTTCTTTCTCTCCCTTTTTTTTTTTTTTTTTTTATATTTTTTTTTTTTTTTTTCTTTTTTTTTTCTTTCTTTCTCCTTTTTTTTTTCTTTATATAATATAATTTTTCTATTTTATCTTAGGCTTAGACACTTTTTGTCACACCCCCTCCCGGATCGCCTACATAACCTGAAAGGAGATGTGAGGACAGCATATATCACCCCTCTTGTGACGCATACTATCCATTTCTACTCAAATTATCCTATACTGTTCACAACATACATATCACTCCTTAATACATTTCAACCATAACATATAGGAAATTATGTACACATCGATTATTCAAATTTACACTCATTTCATAAAGCCCTTATACCAAAATCATATTTCAACTCCCAGTAAATGTACAACTAGGTTTACATGCCACCTATATAAGGTTTTACATACATGCAACACTTCAAAACAAGACAAAATTCTGAAAACTCGAAGCTTAAGTAGGGCGAGTTGGAGTAGGCAAAGCACCAGGAACGTCCTTGCTACCTGGAGGGGAAAGAAAAACTTGAAAACATAAGCTAACAGCCCAGTGAGTGACTAATTTTTAACAAACTAATTTAGTTCGAAAATCATTAGAATTTAAACAATTTCTAACAACATAAGTAAAACATAGAATCATTTCATTTTTATTGATTAAATCACGTTTTGATGCCCTAATCAAATCATACATGGTTTTTCAGCAATTCGTAAATAAAACATTAGGTTACAATACTTTTTCTTAGTTGAGGCGGAGCAAAACTCAACACCCCAACGTTGAAAACAAATAAGGCTCGATGCGGAGCAGAACTCAACGCACCAGCATATAACCTGTATATGCACATAGGAATATGACGGGTTGCCCAAGTACCTTCTCCATGTCCTTCAGTACTGGGTCTCGGGGAAACTCACGTGCCTTCTCCATGTCCTTCAGCAATTAGTCTCCTCTAAAACATTTTTCCTTTAAGGAATGCAATACTTTATACAAAACAGTTCATAATCAATCTTTCATGAGAAAATAGGGCAATACATAAATCAAAAACATTTCATAAACATACTTTTCAATATCATTTAGCAAAACATAAATAAATAAGAAAACCAAACTGACATGACAATGGAGTCGTTGAAACAAGAAAAGAAGTGTCACTCACAGCTCTTTTCTAGGTCTTGAGTGGATTATACGCCTTTCCTATCTCCTCTTGGTCTGAAATAAACATTTTTCATAATTAAACTCAAATCATAGTTTATCACCGAGCCTCCCCTTTTTCCAAAGTGAACTTAATAAGCAAGACTACTAACGAAGCTCCCACATTCCAGCGAGATTACTAGCGATACTACCAATAGTACACAATACTAGCAACACTAGGATAAACGAGACTAGTGTGATTTACCTGACGAGCGATACCTAGCGAGAGTCAGCCAGATTTGAGAGATAAAAAGCTCTGCAATACCACCAGTGAGATTTGTCTCGCTACTCACTCTCCAATTCTCCGGGATATCAGCTTCCTAGAGACACCCGACAGTAGAGTTTCCTCCTTTTCTTTTGTTCTCACTTCTGTCGATTAAAAGTCATATTTCCAGCCAAATTTAGAACTTCTTTCCTTCTACAAACTTGTAAAGAAATATGTTTTCTAGCTTACCTCAAATTTTCATAGCTTAACTTGTATTTGTTCGTCAGATATTGCAAGATTTCTCCGCACTACTACAGATTTCACAGAAATTCCTTATCAGTCACTTCCAGCTAAAAGTTTACATATTTCTATTCCGTTCAACTCAAACATCCTTCACAAAAGTTGTTCAGAATTGAGTTAACTTACTAACCTTAAAATTTCAACCTTAGACTCGATTTCCTCGATTCGTTTCACTCCAAACATTCGATACTGTCCAGCTTGTGCGTCTACAAATAATGTGCTGTTCCAGCTTAGATTTCAATACCAAAACGAGTAGACTTCTATCCGAAATCCACAAGAACACCTTCTTCTTCTTTCTTTATAGTTTGTCTGAAAAATGGAACCGACTTAAGCTCTCAAAAATGTCTAAAAATGATAAAATATTCAATTTACTCACCTATATATATTGCCGACTTAACCCTCTTATGCAGGCTGACGCGCGGGGTTTTCCTTTCTCAATTCAAGGTAAGGCATTCAACACAGCCTACTATCAACACCCTCAGCAGACAGCCACCCTCAACGCATGGTGCCCTCGACGCCTCCTACCTTTAACGCATACAACTCAATCAGTTATATCCGTCTCCAACGCATGGAGACCTTAACGCATGCAACCTTACCAACGCATGGTTGTTCAAAAACATTTCCTTCCTCGCCAATGATCAATTTCTCTTCCAACGCAAGTGACTGCTTTAGCTCATAACTCTTCGTGATTTTCACCTTCAACGCATGGTCACTCAAAAGAACAATGCTCTTCTCTGCTTTCATCAACGCATAGTCTTGGCCCATGCTTAACTCTTCCACTCTCGGCTACTTTTCTCTAACAACGCATGGCCACATTACACTTGCCCTGTCCCAACACTTAGTATTATAAGCCAGTGCTTACACTTTTATTTCTCCTAGTTTCTAATTACTCTCTTTCTAGCAAGGTGCAAGGTGACTTCCTAACTGATGGGCCATTCGAGGTGACAACAACCCTATAGGCTGAATAATACCATTCTAAACAAACAAGGCCTGATGTAGTTAAGCGAAGTATTCAAATTTGCATGCAAGAAATGAAAAAAAAAAATTCTAAATTTCTTCAAATATCTAGCATGTCACACCCCCCTCCCAGATTATCTTCCTAACCTAGGAGTAGGTGCAACCTATGCACATACACATCATCTTATATCTTGAAACACAATTCAATACCAGACCAAATATACAAATGTTTATACTAAAGTATCATTATAAGGTTTGCATAAGGTTTCTCAGCTCATAATTTATCATACGAGTGTATTCGTTCAGCATACAATACAAAACCCACGCTCGTTATGTCACAAAAATCATATATGACAAAATATGTACTTAGACTGAGTATTTACAACTATCCCAGAGAACTAAAACCAAGTAAGCCCAGACGAGGATCTTCTGTAGGCTAGGCGTCCCGAACACACTCGCTACCTGAAACGAACAACAATAAACAAAAAGGTGTGAGCTTAAAGCCCAGTGAGTGACTAAAATATCAATTACAAGCCAATCCTTAAGTTAATGCTGATTATAACACTAATATATATCTTGTTAGTACACATTGCTGGATCTTTCATACCATTTAACAAGATAGCTTAATTACCTTTCTAAGAAGCAGCGGAGCAAAGCTCAACGCTATTAACCTTATATCAAGTATTCTGTTCCTAATATTCATATATTCATATATTCATACATTCATACGCCTTCACATTTCGTCCTTCGGCGTTTCAACACTCAAGTGCCTTCTCATAATGTCCATCGGCACTAAGTTTCATTATAAATTCATTGCTCAAGTGCCTTCACTCATGGTCCTTCAGCACTGAGCCTTCATGTACTGATTTTCATATGCCTTCTCATAAGGTCCTTCGGCATTGGAAACTATCTCAATCAATCTCACTAGTGCCTTCACTCATGGTTCCTCAGCACTATGTATCATATATCATATTTCTATAAGCCTTCACACAGGGTCCTTCAGCCGTGGTTTGAATTTAAATAACACACATACAGGAATTCACATAATATATTCGTTTTCACTTGCATACCATTAACGATGATCCTTGGACAAATTAGAGAGCCACTTACGGTTTGTCTTAGGCCCCGAGCGGATTGTATGCTTTTTCAAGCTCTTCTTGGCCTGTAAAACACATTTCTCATATTAGGTTTCCTTTGGACTCCTTTTTCAAAATCATTAGGTATGCATATCAATAACTAGCGATACTCTATGTTACTAGCGAGACTACCAGCGAAATTCACATTACTGAGTACTGCACTAGCGAAACTGGAGTGAATTAGACTAGCGATATCATCTTAAGGAGCGATACCTAGCGAGACTTCAGCAAGAGTTGTGAGACGCAGAGCTCCTTTGCGTTTATCTGCGACACCCGTTCCGCTGTTCACTCTCCCGCTCCTTGGCGATACCACCGTCTAGCGACACTTGATATCACAGTTTTCCTTCCTTCCCCTCAAACTCTTTCTTTATCCTGCTAAAAACCATATTACAACCAAAATCAGAACTTCCTTCCTTCTACAATCTTGTAACGTAGTGAGTTTCCTAGCTTACCTCAAAATTTCAGACCATGACTCGTCTTCATTTGAGAATTATTCCCAAATAACTTCGGCTGCCTTGATTTGCTTAGCAGTTCAACTCCGCTTACTTCTTCCTAGAGATTCACACATTTTTGCTCGAATTTAGCTTAAACATCCTTCATGGAAGTTGCTAAGAATTGACTCAACTTACTTACCTCAAAATTTCAATTCCCGCTTCGATGTCCTCGGTTCACTCTCCTTCAAACACTGATTAGTGTCCAAATCTATCAGTAACAATCAAGCCTCTGGTTCCAGCTTCAAAATCATCCTGAAATTGATCTGATTTCTACTCAAATTCGATATAAGTACCTTCTTCTACCTCTCCTCGTTGTTCTTCTGCGAAATGGAGTTAATCTGAGTTCGAAAATATATCCAAAAAGGTTTAATTATTCGATGCACTCCTTTATATGTCACTATAAATCACCGACTTACCAGCTCTAACATCATCCTCCTTCTGGAATTAGCCAACACAACCTTCCACGCATGACTTCGGTAATGCATAGTCTCAACTTACTATGCCACTGATTGCTCAACGCCGAATAGTCAATTACCGCATGGCCCTCTTGGCCACTTTTCTATGTCCGAAGCATTCCATCTTCAACGCATAGGCCATCTCAACGCATAGCGATGCCAACTTCTAGCACATAGTAGCCTTCAACGCATACTTCTATTGATGCATATTGCACCCTTCTCCCTTCACATTCATTTCCCCCCGAGCTGCCCAACACATGCTTATCAACGGCAACTCTTGTCAAGCTTAAACATCCTTCAACGCATGGTCACTTATCGCATGGCCAACATTTAACCATTTCACTCTCCCCCAACTTAGCCAATTTTCTTTACTTACCTGCCCCATAATTTCTTTTTACTTACCTTCTCTCAATAACAAGTACAGGGCTTACAATATGCTTCATAATAACCTAATTTCAGGCCAACATGATCAAATAAAGTGTATTATCAACTAGTCCTGGCAGGGAAGCAAGCAATAGAGCGAACATAATTAAGCAAGCAAACATTACCAAATACCCCACCCGCAACTTTTAGAAGATGCATTGTCCCTAATGTATGAAAAAGACATACTGGATGAAGCAAAGGGAGGAAAAGAAAACTTCCCTGAGATTGATGAGCATGAGGGAGGGCCACAGCGACAGGCGATCAGCCTGCATAGGTTTTTTTTTTCTTAAATTAACAAGAACTAAGCTACCGAAAATTAAACTATACTGACTAGAAAAAAAAATTAGAACAAAAGCAATAAAAAAATTTCTCTTTTTTTAAGGCCAGTTGCTCGATTGCGCTCAGTTTATTTTCTTTAAGAGTAGACTGGTGGGACCAGCCGATAGACGGGGTCAAAACAATCAAGAGAATCCCCCTCATGAAAAACCTTTAACCGATGTCCATTAACCGTGAATGATTTACCTGTCTCCAAACTTTGAATTTTCACTACAACATTAGGTTAAATGTCAGTAACACCAAAAGGACCTGTCCATTTAGAACGAAGTTTACTTGGCATGAACTATAAACGAGAATTGTGAAGAAGAACTTTCTACCCAACTTCAAACTCCTTTGGTGCTATTAGTTTGTCGTGGAGGCTTTTCATCCGCTCCTTGTAGATAAGAGAGTTTTGGAACAACTCCCACCTCAATTCCTCGAGTTCTGAATCTGAAGAAGTCTTGCATCACCGGACACCTTAGGATCCCAATTGCACTGTTTGACTACCCAATAGGTCCGATGTTGGATTTCCACAGGGAGGTGGCAGGCCTTATCATAGATAATCTTATAGGGGGACATCCCTATAAGCATCTTGAAGGCTGTACAATAGGCCCATAAAGCATCATCCAGCCTTAGGCTCCAATCTTTCCTGTCAGGATTTACAACCTTCTCCCAAATCAACTTTACCTCCTGATTGGAAACCTCTGCTTGCCCATCTGTCTAGGGGTGGTAAGGAGTAGCGACGCGGTGCTGCACGCCATAATTCTTCAAGAGGGATGCTATCAACTTGTTGCAGATGTCATACCCTCCCTCCCAGGTACCCTCCTAACCCAGGAAGAAGTGTGATGACAGTAGACATCGACCCTCCTTCGATTTCTACTGTCAACCATAAACTTTACCTTTACCTAATAAACAGTTATAAACCATAATCGACTTCTTACATACACTATAGTTAACTTTCCATACATACATCCTTTTCACTCAACCATATAATAGCATAAGTACACAACAACTCCCTTAACCCTCTCTATATGCACAACACATGATCCAGTTCTAATATTTACAATTTAAGAATACTAAACACCGATGGTAGACCCAAACGAGATCTTGCATAAGCTAAGCACCCCAGACTCGCTTGCTACCTGGAAAACAGAAAAACAAGGAAAACATAAGCTAGGTTGCCCAGTGAGTGACTTGTTTTGCATACTCTTCTCTTTCCACAAAGCTAGGCATAGAGTAAACACTATAACATCACGCATACAAAACTTAGATACAAGATTATACTCAATGTAAAACATATACAATAGCATTTTCAAATCATGTATGTTTAATTCAGAAAAGATACTCGATTTGTTTCAAATCATTTCCCTTAGTTGAGGCAGAGCGGAGCTCAACGGTACTCAACGTCGAAAATATTTTTGAATCATTTCCCTTAGTTGAGGCGGAGCGGAGCTCAACGCACCCAACGTCAACTGTGTGGAGTAATCTCAACACAACAGCGTTGTACGTTCCTCTAAGGTATCATAATCCGGGCTGCCCATATGCCTTCTTCGAGTCCTTAAGCATTGGGGTCCCATTTCTATATCCAGGTTACCTATTTGCCTTCTTCGAGTCCTTCAGCATTGGGAACCTTTTCTATATTTCGGCTACCCATTTGCCTTCTTCGAGTCCTTGAGCATTGGGAGCGTTTTCCAGAAACATTATTTAAAAACAACATGCTTTGAAAACATCATACCATAAATTCATAAACTAACATTTTCAAACCTTCACAATCTCATAAGCAAGCTTCCATGCTTTTCATAATTCATAAATCAATAAACAGCATGCTTTTTCATAACTCATACTATGCACATAAAACTCATAAGTTCTTCAATTATGTAACCATGCTTTCAAATATAAACTTGTCAATAATATCACCTTGTTCAAAGTAAAATTATTTTAAATAAATCGTCACTCACTACTTATCCTGGGCCTTTAGCAGTTTATACGTCTTTCCTAGCTCTTCTTGGCCTGTAATCATACATTTCTCATTGTTAGATTTTCTTAAGGTTTCCTTAACATAACCAACAAGCTTTAACCATTCATACTTGGTCAATAATTCACTACCGAGACCATAATTCAATAGAATAAACCTTAATGAGCGAGACCCAACCACCAGCGAGATTACACTAACAGAATTAAGTTGTAAATAAATATGGACAAGCAGGACTTTGACTAGCGAGACTGGCGAGACTCACTTGATCAGTGAGACCCAGCGAGAATTGTGAGACACAAGGCTTCTAGCGACACCTGCACTACCCGTCTCGCTACTCCCGCATACTTTTAGTGTCGTTGCTCTTCCAGCGATACTTGTCTCCCATAGCTTCTGCCTTCACCTTGGCCCTCACTTCTATCTGTTAAAAGTCATATTTCCAGCCCAATTTAGCACTTCTTTCCTTCTACAAACTTGTAAATAAATGTATTTCCTAGCTTACCTCAAGATTTCATAATTTAACTTTTCTTCGTTCGGCAGATATTCCCAACTTACTTCGAGCTGCTCCAAATCACTCGAAAAATCTGTATCAAACACTTCCACCTATCATTTAACATGTTTTTCTTCAAATTCAGCTCAACCAACCTTCACAATATTTGTTAAGAATTGAGTTAATGTACCAACCTTAAATTTTCAGCCCTAAACTCGACCTCTATAAAACGCTATTCTCCAAATACCGAATATTGTTCAAATTGCACGACAGCAATCAACCTTTCTGTTCTAGCTTCAATTACACCACGAAACCAATCATAATTCTACACGAATTTTGCCCACCTTCTCCTACCTCTCTTTGTCTCTCAGCTATGAAATTGAACTGATTTGAGCTTTTGAATGTGTTTAAAATGATCAAACACTCAACTTACTTACTTAAATAGGTCGCTAACTTAACCTCCACTTTCTTCTTTATTTTATTTAATTTTATCTTCCAGAAACTATCTCCAAGTATCTCCTTCAGTCTGCGAATGCAATCTTCCATTGACAAACTTGGACGCTAGCCTAGACGCATCACACCATGCGTCTGAACCATAAACACCCTTGAACGCATACTTCGCTAATGCGAACTTGGTTACTAGCCTGGGCACATTGCAGCATGCATCCGAACCATGGACACTTGGACGCATACTTTGCCAAGGACCAATGCAACCTCCCTACCGATCTCATCCAACACATGGTTGCTAGTCCAACAACCTCATCAACGCATAGCCCCGAACATTTACTCACGCTCACCCTCGGGAACGCATGCCTCTCCAGCAACCACATCCCCTTTATACTTGGCCTCGGCTACCCCAAAGCTTCACCTAGCCACTTCCTTTCCAGGACACACTTCTCATGTCATAAGCTCTCGGCCACTCTTTACTTACCTTCTTTAGCTTGTCATCTTCCAAGATTAATCTTTATAGCTTGTTAACTTCTAAAGCTAAGTGTGGGGCTTACAGCAGAAGTGTGTACCTTGGTCACTGATTATTGCACGTGGAAAGCCAAACCTGCTAAGTATGTTAGACTTTAAGAATCCTGCAACCACTTTTAAATCATTAGTAATAGTGGTCTTTGCTTCCACCCACTTGGAAACATAGTCCACGGTAAGGAGGATATATTTAAACCCGCAAGAAGAAGGCAAAAAACCCAGGAAATATAAGCCCCACACATCAAATATCTCACAAACTATCATAGGAACCTGGGGCATTTCATTCCTATGTGATATTCCTCCAGACGTTTCACATCTTTCACAAGTTTTACAGTAAAAATATGCATACCTAAAAAGTGTATTCCAATATAACCCTGAGTCTAATACCTTCTTAGCATAAATTATATTTTGAAAAGAAAATTTTGCCTTCCTTTATATCTTCATCATTCAGACAGTCATGAGGTATTGTGATGAGGTCGTCATATGATGGGCCCTCTGATGGTCTAGGTATATGTACAAATGGTTCGATAGGAATAGTGGTGCATCTGAACTAAAGGCATTACCACAGGTGGGGTTGGAACATGAATGAAAGGTATTGGAATTGTTTGTGGTCCTGAATATTGCCCATATACATGGTTAGTACTAAATTGTGGACTACATCTAGATTAGACGTTCTGACCAATCCAATCTTCATTTCTCTCATCCCTCAGGTTACATGGCTCAATATTCTCTTCTAGTGAAGACGTGGTAGGAATGTTATATGTTGGAATGTTTTGAAAGGTTTCAACCATTGGATTACATCATTGGTGCTTATTATCTGTGTCTACTCCATGCCCTTCATGAGATGTAATCGATACAAACAATGGCATATGAGATGCATCACTGCCTTCTAAAAAAAAAAAGCTAAGATCTTCATCATCCACTATGTCAATTGGGGGAACTGAGACCAACTGATTGATGTTCAGTCGTTGGTGCAGAATACTCACTAATTCACTACAAATTATGTCATTTCTGGTCACTAATTCACTACAAATCATAATTGGTGCAGACCTTTCATATGACCTCCAACATAATTGCATCCAAACCGGTCTCGTTCATCACCAAATCTTACAAAGACGCGAAGTAATGTCATTGATCTACAAACACCAAAATTGATGATTAGATTCGAATTGCTATTAAAATATGCGATCACCCAGCAAGTCATAAGTGATCACCCAGCCATGTATAAGTGATTGCCCAACAATTGTAAGTGATCCCCCATCTAGCTACAAATAATTGCCCAACAAGTTACAAGCGATCACCTATATGAATGTAAACACCTAACATCAATTAACATTCTATTACTAGCTTGTTTTGAAGGTAAAATATGCATGTTTCATTTTATAAGTATGATATTCCAAGTATCAACGATATATCAGACCTAAGACATAAATATATCAAACATCAATTAATAGATACTTGAAGTAACACATACGGGTACTAGCAGTCTATCTAACAACAATCAACATTTCAAGTGCATTAACAAGTGTATCAAGGATATCAAGTGTGCATTAGTAGTTTATCAAGTGTATCAAGGGGTATCATTTTACATTTCCCATTTTTAATTGTGGATTGGGCTTGTTTTGTTCTTTTGCAAAACTAAAAGGTTTGGGTTATAGCCTATATTAGTAACTTGTTTTGCCCATTTTTCAACTAGCCCTTAAATCAATTGCTATTTAAATGCCAGTTAAAAAACACTTTTAGTTTGTAAATTTTTATAGAAGTCAATTTAATCTCTGAATTATAGTTGAGAACCATTTAGTTCCTACTTTCAAATTTTAACAATTTAATCTCTATAAAAAATTTTAAAAAAAATATCATCAAAATTAGCTGTCAACTTTTATTATGTAACGAATTAATTTTTATAATTTATAAATAAATTTGATTTATAATATGTTTATGGATCTACATGTGTAAGAAATTTCAATAAATCATAGTAATATTTTCACAATAAGATCTAAATCATTACAAATTGTAAAGTACAAGAACTTATAAAGATTAATTAGTAAAGTTCAAGAACTAAATTGAAGTACAGAGTCTAGCTAAATCATTACGAACTAAATGGTTACCTTCATAAAAGTTGAGAGACTAAAATTGTTTCTTAACAAACTAGTTTTGTTATTTTAAGATTAGTATAAATATCCTTTTTCCTTAATCATATATATTTAGGGTTTTGTTTGGTAACCATTTGATTTTTTAAAATCTATCGACACCAATTCCATTTATTGGTTTATATATTTTGTTGTCTACATTTTAAGAGTGTTTTCAAAATCAAAGTCAAAATTTGAAAACCAAAAAAATTAAGCACCTTTTGGTGATCATTTTATTTCTTGTTTTTGTTTTTGAAAATTATGCCTATTTTCTCTCAATTTTTTACAATGATTTTCATTTTTTTTTCTTAAGTATAAGAGTTGGATACTTAGCCAAATTCCAAATATAAAAACCTTTTTTTTTTTTTAGTTTGCAAATTTTAGTTTGATTTTTGAAAACATTGGTAAATGTTAGATAACAAACCAAGAAATTTCACTTCAAAAGTGGAATGAGTATTTATAAATTTTTTTTAAAAAAATAACCTCGTCTAGTAACCATTTTATTTTTTGTTTTCTGTTTTTGAAAGTTAAGGTTATGTCTTCTGCATTTCTTATAATAATTTACATCTTTGTACAATGGTTGAATTCTTAGCTAAATTCTAAAAACAAAACAAGTTTTTAAAAGCAACTTTTTTTAGTTTTCAAAATTTGGACCAAACCATTGGTAAAAGAATTTGGAGATGGAAGTGAAGGTACTGTCTATAGACTTAATTTTTAAAAACAAAAACAAAAAATAAATGGTTATAGATTTTAAAATTTTATTTTTGATTTTTAAAATGCAAATGTTTACATAAGACCTATAAAAACCATGAGTAAAAAACGGTTAGAAAACCAAAAAAATAATAGTAATAATAATAATAATAATAATTACGAAACAGAACATACTATTTCAAAATGTCTCTCCGTAACTTTAATATGCTCTGCTTTGACCCATGAGATGGCAAAGACGACGTCGATAAACTCAGCATAACGTTGATTAAGTCTTTAGAATTAGCTTTTCTATTATTTAATGCTGATTTTTTTTTTTTTTTGTTAAATTCTTTTTTATGTTCCATAAAAAATATTGCAATTTGAAAATTCTATTAAAAAAATCCCTCCATCTCTCCGCTATCATTTTAATTGGACCTCATCAGCATTCATATAATTTTTTTTTTTTTTTTAGTTTTCCATTTTTTATCTTTATGTTTTCTTCTAATTTTCTTATTGTGGTTTTTTTTAGAAATATTTGAATTTTTAATCTAAATTTAAAAACAAAAATAAATTTTCAAAAGCTACCTTTCTAATTTTCAAATTTTGGTTTGATTTTTAAAATATTACAGACAATATAGCATAAAAATTTAAAAATTAAAGTAGATTTTAGAAGCTTAATTTTTTAAATTTTGGTTTGATTTTTAAAATATTACAGACAATATAGCATAAAAATTTAAAAATTAAAGTAGATTTTAGAAGCTTAATTTTTTAAAAGGGCAAATTGCAACTCCTAAAGTATGTTGGTAGTTGCAATTAAACTCTCAAACTTTCAATTATAAAAGTTTGGCCCTTAAACTTCTTCAAGTGTTAAAATTGAACTATCAAGCTTACAATAATTATAAATATTGGACCCACAAATGATAAAATTGAACTCTTAAAAATTTATACAATTATATAAGTTTGAAGGTCCAATTTGACTCAATTTTGACATTTATTTAATTTTGAAGCTTTAATTCTTAAAATTGAGAATTTAAGAGCCTGATTGCAATTACCATCATACTTCAAGAGTAATTTTTATAATTTTCTTTTTTTAAGATAAAAAACCAAAAATAAAAGTCACAAGACAAGACATTAGTCATTGATTTAAGGGTGGATAAAAGGTGGCTGAATAATAATATAAATAAATGATCACATGTTAAAATTTGTTCAACCCAATCGATTAGCTACTTCAAATTGGAGTTTTCAGCTGCTGTTTGTGATGGCATTCTAAATTTATATTCAATATTCAATATTCAAATTTGTATGTCTCTATCCATTTTTCACCCAAATGAACTTCTTTATAACCCTCCCTTTCTTTTATCTTCTTCTTCTCCATCCAAAGCACAAAAATTAATCAAAATGAGTGCAACAATGGGTTCCCTTACATGTCTCTTCCTTGTCGGAACTATCTTCGACGTTGTTGCTATCGACCATGAGGTTGGAGGTGATTTTTGTTGGAATTTACCCCCAACTCTCACATTCTTCTCTGAGTGGGCTCGTAATAACACTTTTTTTGTTGGCGATAGACTAAGTAATAAGCTCTTATTGCCTCTATTTTTATTGTTATTATTTATTAACTATGTTAAGAGTTTATTTGGTAACGTTCATTTCTTATGTTTAAATAGAAGTTCACTTAGTTGTTGCTAAAAGAAAACGAAAAAAAGAAAAAATATATTGGTAATCCTCTCTTTATCATGTTATCTGAAATTTTAAATTAAAAGTGTTAAAAACTTATCTAAATATTAAATATCCAATATTTTTATGAAATTTTAAATTAAAAGTGTTAAAAACTTATTTAAATATTAAATATCCAATATTTTTATGATATTTGTATGATTAAAATACTATTTTAGTTCTTGTAATTTAGAGTTCGTTTAGTTTAATCACTTTCAAATGTCCAATTTTAGTTTATCTATTTTCAATAACTCTTAATTTTAATCCTCAAACTAACAATTAAGACTAAATTTAAGACTTATTGAAAATATGAAGACTAAAGTTGGATATTTAAAAGTACAATGACTAAAATTAAAGAATTTATAGAATATAAGGACCAACATGATATTTTAATATATTTATTTATAGGTATATTCATTACGCATATTTTCCAAAATTTCTAAACAATAGTAGAAACATTTATGAAAATTCATCCAACATAGTGTGAAATAGGAACACTTGCCAAACACTTCCCTATTTCAAAAACTGAATAAAGAACAAAATAACAACAAAAATAAAAACAATACCAGACGACCATTAAACGTAAGGGTGGAAATGGTTCGGTTTAGTTCATTTTGCTGGTCAAATGGAACTAAACTGAAAATTTTTATATATAAAAGTGAATCGAACCAATTTATCGGTTCAAACCAAACCGAACTAAACTGCATATATGTATAGATTCGGTTTCTGTTTTTGCGATTTGAATGACTTCCCTAATTAAACGGATACGAAGATTGTTGTTGTTTATTGGTTTATTTTACTTAGAATTTAATTTAATTTTTTTGAATGTAGAATTCATGCCAGGAGCCAACGAGACTCACACTTATGCTGAAGCAAAATCTGAGAAGGATTTTGATGAATGTGTAGAGGAGGGAATAGTTTTCGATTCTTCAATAATTTTAACCCTACAAAATAATCATCTTGGTCCCCGTTTTTTTATCTGCACTGATGGAAACCATTGCAACATGGGCATGAAATTTACCATTCACGTTTTACCCAAATCGGTAACAATGCCAAATACCGCAGTCAAA
Organism: Citrullus colocynthis; assembly: GCA_031780015.1. NCBI lineage: Eukaryota > Viridiplantae > Streptophyta > Magnoliopsida > Cucurbitales > Cucurbitaceae > Citrullus > Citrullus colocynthis. The sequence goes on from QLSR01000077.1 coordinate 1,304,149, forward strand.
ATTCATGGGCTGCTGCCTATGCCTATACTTTTCTTCATCACTATTATGGCTAATCTCATCTTCTTTCTTTGAGATGGGGCCCACCAAGCCAAACCAACATTGTTTCCAATAATATTCCTATTTGTAGTTAAGAAGTTACATCCTAGGGTTTGATTGAATTTAAAATTAAAATTATATAAAGTACGTTTGGATAATGTACAATTATGGTCTTAGACTTCGAAATATTTTATTTCTACTTTTGCACTTTAAATGATCATAGTGTATTTTATAATTCTTAAATGGAGCTAGATTTTTGGATGTGCGAGAATGGCATTTCTAAGACTGCATTCGTTCTAATATCACTATGAATTTGTGGTTGTGTCATTTGTTTTAACGAAAGACAATCCATCTACCTTCTAATTAATTATGATTTAAGTTTTAGTTTGTACTTGTTTCTTTTTTTACATTACTTCGCTTTACAACCTAAACTTGTGTATCCATGTGAAAAATTTAACAGTAGTGTTCAAAATTTTGGAAGATATAATGATCTAATTGTGAATGACAAGTTTTTTCATGGGAAGCGTCTAATACTTGAGTTTCAGGTTCTATATTCATTTGTTTATCTTTCTTTCACCAATTAATGGTGTCATTTTATTTAAAACTGACAACAAAGTGGGTATTTCACATCTTCAAAAGGTTAAAAAAATCATGTTTTCCATAAGAAGTCTTTAGGTTTTGGGTTAGCTTGGGCAATTTTCCTATCTTTTTTAAGTAGGTTACAAATCAATTTTACACATATGCAACACGGTCTCAACATTGGTTTATCAAATTTTCAAACTTTTTTTTTTTTTTACCATTATACAAATTAAATTAATATGATGACTTTTTAAGATTTCTTGAAATAAAGACCTGGCCTCTATCAAATTATATGAGCATTTAATATGATGTTAAACTAAAAGATATCATATTAAACCACTATAACGTCATTTATCCTTCTACTAAGTGTTGTACTAGATTATTCTTTAAAAAATTTCACAACTTTCATATCAAGATTTTTTTTTTTTTTTTTTTTTTTTACCATTATACAAATTAAATTAATATGATGACTTTTTAAGATTTCTTGAAATAAAGACCTGGCCTCTATCAAATTATATGAGCATTTAATATGATGTTAAACTAAAAGATATCATATTAAACCACTATAACGTCATTTATCCTTCTACTAAGTGTTGTACTAGATTATTCTTTAAAAAATTTCACAACTTTCATATCAAGATTTTTTTTTTTTTTTTTTTTGTGACTACAAAATCATGTTGTTCAAAAATGCATCTAAATGAGAACATATAATGATGAAAGATGAGCACTTGAAATCAACCATCAATATCTTTCATCGTGGAATACCATGAGCCTCAAATTAATGAGACAAAGCTCAAATTCAACTCTCATAGTAATTGAACTTATTGAGCCTATTATATCAATTTAACTAGCTAGTTGATGGCCTACAAATTTAAATTTGAATGAGAAAATCCATATGGGGGAAATACACTTTTGTTAATTGTGGATAATATTTTTAATTGGGTAAAAAGTTATTTGAGAATGAGGTCAATTAGTGTTTCTCAAATTTTGAAAATGCATATCATATAGACAAAGTTTTGCCAGTAAAAATTCTTTGATATTTTTCCTATTTTTAGAATTCATCAACAACGAGAACACAAATATAGGTCGTAAAAAACTCTCACCTGATCATATGTTTTCTTATATAAATACATCAGTTAAGATAAATGAATAAACCAAACATATAAATTGTAGATTTGAAGATGTTTGTAATGCTTGTTTCTTCTCTTCATTGCAATTTTAGCTTGCTTATCCTTTTGTAGAGGAGACAATCTTTCATTTATGATTCAAATGTCATAATTATCGAGGGTGAATTTCAATTTATTATCCACATAGTACTGAAGCAATCAAGACATACATTTTTTAGGATTGTCACAAGCATCAACGACAAAAATACGATGTTTCTAGACATCTACATTTTATTTAATTCTTCCAGCTTATTCAGGATGTTGAGCTTTATGTTGTCATGAGGAATGGTTCTTAGATGTATGTCGAATGGAACTACAGGAGCTTTCTATTTTGGTTGCTCAATATGCTAGAAATCCAACTGCAAAGTGACAATCAAGTCTACAAGAATGAAATGCAAACTTTTACAAAAAAGATAGTGAATATGTGTAAACAAGTCAAACTCTTTGCATCACAAGGGGGCCGATAGTATTAGTTCAAACTGAGAATGAGTATGGAAATATGATGAAACCTTATGGAGGATGCAAGGAGGGCATCAATCAATTGGTGCGTTCAAATGACTAAAGCTCTCAAGATTGGTGTTCCATGGATCATGTGCCAATAGAGTGATACTCCACAACCTATCATTACTACATGCAATGGACTTTACTATGATTACTCTAAACAATCCTAAGAGCCAAAATATGCTTACTAAAAATTGGTGGAATGATTCAAGAAATGGGGCAACAAAGATCCTTATAGAGTTGTAGAAGATATAGCATTTTTAGTGGCAAGATTTTTTCAATCAGGTGGTGTGTTTAACAATTATTACATGTATCATGGCAGCACCAACTTTGAAAGAACATTGGGAGGTCCATTCATCACCACATCTTACGATTACAATGCTCCACTTGATGAATATGGGAACTTAAATCAACCTAAATGGGGGCATCTCAAACAACTCCATGCATCATTCAAATTGGGAGAGAATATTTTCACTAATAGCCATGCTCAAATCATAACTTTAGTATCTTTATAACTTTAACGAAATTCTTTAACCCAACAATAAGGAATAGGTCTTTGATGCAAGCTGCAAATGCACAGGTCAAGTTATAATATAAGACGGTGAAGTCTGAATATCATTCTACTGAGGATCCAATTTTAGGTTTAATTTACCTTGCTATTCTAAAGTTGAATCAATATTTGAGGATTCAAAATCGAGTTTTGTTTGTGAAAATCTTAAAAACAATAAAGAAAGCAAGTAAAGTAGAAAAATCAAGAGTCAAAGAGTGTTCTAGGATACCGAGTTCTTATTTAATCCATTATGCAAACATTCTAGGGTTTCATGGAATTAATTACACATCATATGCCTAAGTCTAAAAACTTAAGTCCAGATTATTTTGTATAAAAAACAGTCTTTTCTCATGCAACTTAATTGATTGCTAACTTCTTGAAACCAAATTAAATCACATGGCATTAAGGTTAGTACTTAGCATGAGAAATTGCGATTCATTGTTATAAGTCCAGTTAAACATGCAATCCATCAAATTAAACATCTAAACTATCATGCATTGATGGCCAATTAACAAGAATTAAGCATAATAACAATGAAAAACATATTATATACAACAATCCATGAAAAGGCCTAAATCGTTAGCATAACTTCAAAAATAATTCATCAATACCCTAAAACTAAGGAGTCTAGCCATTCATAGCTTTAGACAACATTATGGCATATAATCTAAGCATAAAAAGAATAAAAAATGAAGGAATAAGAACACTCTACTGTCAAGATTATCAAATAGAAACCCATAACTAAATTAACATCGCACCAACAATCACTAACCACAACTTTTTTGGCGACAAGAAGCAACAACGTGGCTGCTGCAACTGGTCAACGACAAAATCCATGGTGCAACTGGAGACATCTGACAAATGGCATAGCGGCTAAGTGAAAAGTTGACAATGGACAAACCAGACAATGATAGAGCTCAAGAAGAGAGAGAGAGAAAGACTTACCGACAACATTGTGTTGGGATTGGTGTCCTAAATCTCGCGTGTAATTTCTGTAAATACAAATTATTTATTTAATAAAATAAGAGGTATTTTATTCGACATTTAGATTGCATTTTGCTCAATCCAATAAATTAAGATCCAAGGTTATTATATGTAGCTTGAATAGTACGTGGTAGACATACAAGAAGATCATGTTCAAGTAATAACCTAAAAGGTCTGCAATATATAGATAAGGTTGGGTACTTTATCTTGGTGACATTGCGGATACGACCCATTTTGTAATTGTTACAAAAGTTATAAGTGTTACAAATGATTTGATCCAAGATCATTCATGTGGAAGCATGAGAGTGGGGGTATCTTGTTGAAAGAGTTTGTATAAGATCATACCACGAAATGATAAATCTCTCTTTATAACACTGTTAATTGAAGAAATTAACTTTTAATAAGGATAACCATAAATAAACTCGATCTCAATCTTGAGTGAGTTATGGACTCCTATCTATGAGGGCAATCTTTTGATTTGTATGGGTGAGAGTGGCTCATGTCGCCGACTCAATATACCTACCATTTTAGGGATTTTCTCAAGGAGGGAACTGAGAACATAGCTACACAAGTTGGAGTTCACTCCTTCCCCTCCTCGGGGGAAAGTAGATAAATTGCTCTCTTAAGTACCAATTTTAGGTCTTAAACAAGGGGCCCCTCTCCCTCATTGGCCCAAGATGGATTTGTTTATGCTGGGACCATAAATAGATTATTCATTAGAGAATCAGTGGGACTTAAGGATAAAAAAGTAATTATAGGGGTAAAACGATAATTTGACCTAGTTGTAATTATGAGGATTGTAATTACGAGTAATTTGTGAAGGCTTGACTAATTGATGACTGGTTATATCCATGAACACAAAATATATTTACAGTGGGAAAAGTGTAGTTCTGAGTTTTTTGTGGAATGATCCACAATTAATGAATGTTGGTTAACTTAATTAAAGAGTTTAATTAATTTAATCTCAAAACAAGGAACAAATGTTTTAGAATAATTTGAATTGTTCAAATTATTTAAGAAAATTTTATATTAATTTGATTATTAATATAAAATATAGTGGTATAATGATACATTATAGTATATGGTTAATTATAAATGTGATTTATAATTGAAACTATAATATGAGAGAATAATATTTGAATAAGATTCAAATATTAATTTAATATGAATTAGATTCATATTGAAATTATAAAGTAAAATTAATGTGAATGTGATTCATATATTAATGCTATAGGTCAAAGAGAGAGAAGTGTTTTTACATGATTTAAATGTATAATTGATAAATATGTGATACTTATATTAATTAATTATTGTTATTTATTTAATAATATATTGTATATTACATTTTAATTTAATATATATTTATTTAATTTAAATAAATAATAATAATTTAAAAATTTTAAAAAGGAGGGATAACTGGAAAATTGCACGAAATGACCCAAAAACTAAAAACTTATCTATGGATGACCCACTCCCAAAAACTTTATCATCAGTGACCTTTTGGCCACGTGAAATACCAATTTTACCTCCCAAAATTAAATGAGCCCAAAACTTTCTCTCTCCCCCGAAATTGATTACATTGAATGCCGAAGCCTTCATCACCAACATTTTCCAGAATCATTCAATGTCAACTACCATTATACCAACAAAATTGAATGCAAGGTACCAATGGACAGTCGCTTTCACACATTCTTCCATTATTCCATTGTGTTCTGCGAGTATCACAAACATCCGGACGAACTTCTTCTTCCATTTTTCTCTGTGAGTTACAGCATCTGTCGCTTTTTTCATCTTCGTCCAATGTTCGTTTCAAAAACATCGTGGGTTAGAATCAAAAACACAGAGAATGTAAAAGTGTTTCTCTTCCTATATTGTATAGTTCTATATAATCGGTCACTTATATAGAAGCAAACGATCAATTATCTTCATACTATAATCAATTATAGTTAACTAAACGATCGCTTACACTATTCTCAGCGATCACATACACGATATTAGGCGATCGCTTACACATCATGTATGTGATTGCTTATTATGATACTAGGCGATTGCTTAATTCATCACCAGGCGATCGCATACATGATACTAGGCGATTACTTAATCCATCATCAGGCGATCGCATACATGATACTAGGCGATCAATTAGTCCATCACCAGGTGATCGCATACATGATACTAGGCGATCGTTTACATTTGCCTACATGATCGCTTACATTTGCCTGAAGATCATTTCTAACAAAAAAACCTTAACTTCTCTGCAGGTCAATGAATTTACTTCGCATCTTTGTGCAATTTGGTGGGGAATGGGATCAGTCCGGATGCAACTATGTTGGAGGTCAAATGAAAGGTCTGAAATCATAAAAGATATAACCTGAAGTGAATTAGTTAGCATACTGCATGAAAGACTGAACATTGATCCCTACCTGTTCGATATACACATCAAGTGCTGCTATAATCTGTTGGTCCAAGTTCCTTCAATTGACATAGTAAACGATGAAGATCTTAATTTTTTTCTAGAAGGAAGTGATGCATCTCCGTTGCCATTGTTTGTATCACTTACACCTCACGAGAGGCATGCAGTACATGACATTCACAGTAGAGTGTGTGCTTGCCGCTTATGCCGAACCAATATACCCAGTTGGCCATCTACAAGAGTGGAGATAAATACTTGATTTCGATGACTTTGAAATCTTACCACCGCCAAAGGTGCCAAGCGTAGGTCGACGACAGACCGTTAGAATACCGTCTACTGGTGTGGAGCCACGATAAGTACATAAGTGTACGTGATGCGGTCAGGGAGAACACGACAGAAAAACATGTCGGCAGCCACTGATAACGCTTGCCACGGGGACGCATGAAATGTGAATATAAGCCACCGGACGCATGGGATGCATGAAATATGAATATAAGCCACTGGACGTATGGGATGCATGAAACGTGAATATAAGTCATTGGACACATGTGATGCATGAAATGTGAATATAAGCCACGGGGACGAAATTTATATAATTAGATTATCTATAATTGTCTCAATTTTTATTTCAAATTATTTCGATCTCTTACTTTATAGATAATTTTGAGATGTAATTGTAATTGTAATTACTTTATAGATAATTCTGATATAATCAACAAGTCTAAATGATCGTTTAGTACATATTAAACGATCGCTTAGTGATATTAAACGATCGCTTAGTATATATTAAATGATCACTTAGAACACGTCTAAACAATCGTCTACTATATATTAATCTATCGTTTGTGTATTGTATATTTAAGCGATCGCTTGGTATCTATTAAGCGATCGTTTAGTGTATATTAAACGATCGCTTAGTATACACTAAACGATCGCTTAGTCCATCTATTGTAATATGAGAAATTGATTAAATTAAGTATAATAAGAATAGATGTACACGAATACTTGCATTTGATAAAACAATTGGATAAAATTAAGTATAATAAGAATAGATGTACATGAATATTTGCAATCGATAAAACAATTGTATTAAATTAACGACAAGTAACATAAGATGTACACGAATACTAATATCATTGATTACCATAAAAATTTATCTGCCCATGATTCGGCTACGTATTGTTTCCTAATACAGGCATATTGTTCAAATTTAAACTATCTCTATTAGTATTCGTTACAAGGTACTCTAAAAATTTACAAGAAAAAATCTCACAGTCAAGGGATTTGCCCCATTGAAGCGTTGTCCTGGATCGCTTCACTTCCCATGGCCGGTACTTGAAATTTGGAAGGTTTGTGTCGAATCCATTGACGATCAAAATTGATGGTATGGCCCCGCTGAGCAGCTATAGTCTTGGGTTCACAATGTCCACACGTATGTAGTCTGACATGGAGTTGAAGATGAAGATCGTGGATTCCTGAAAGTCGATTGCAGCCATGAGCCAATGCTCATTTATGTTGATTGGCCCAAACACGAAATCCACCTCCGACCATGCAGGCTTGTAGTCTTCGTTCAGGCTTTGTGCGAATTCGAGGAACGTCAAGTGTATCGCCCAAAAACCGGCTTGTGCAACCTTGTTGGTCCAAGGCTCCACTGTCCCGTCGTGCAAGACCACACCAAGTCGTATATTGCATGAGATTCCTTCAATATTCGTGAGGGAATCCTGTAGAAAATCAAGGGTTAGATAAAATAACAATAGTAATCGGTCAAATTACAAAACAAGTTCAAGGTTACATACCATAAATTCAGTGTTCACCACCGATGTGAACACAAATTAGGCCGGGAATGAAGCTTCGGGTGAACGTGGAGCACTGGTATGTCCATATTTTACAGAAAACAATGTAAAAGTTTAGTAATAGCAATTGAATTACTAAACGATCGTTTATGATTTCATAAGTGATCGCTTACTAAACATAAACTATCACATAGGTTTGTCTACTCGATCGCTTATATAATCCTAAACGATCGTTTTCATGTTAGGTGATCACTTAGGATTATATAAGCGATCATGTAGTCGGAACTATGCGATCGCTTAATGATATCTAAGCGATAAGTAGAAGTTTAAAGAAAAACTTACGTCCCCAATCACCCATGTATTCTTCTCAAGTGTTCGGAAGAATTCCTTGGTCCAAGAGGCGTATGCGACTGCCCTCTTCTCATCCTTTGTCTTCGGAGTGCTCCTCCACTTCTTATATGCAAACCACAACACATCCGGAATTGGGAACAATGGGTCATACGCTCGAACCGATCTGATGGGGAAGTTGGGGTTGGGGTTGGGAAGGTTGTGACGTTTGGGGAGTTGGTTGAGAAGGTTGGGAAGGTTGTGACGCTTGGGGAGTTGGTTGAGAAGGTTGGGAAGGTGGGGGTTGGGAAGGTGGAGGTTGGGAAGGTTTGGGAGGTTGTGAGGTTTGGGGAGTTGGTTGAGGAGGTTGGGAAGGTGGAGGTTGGGAAGGTTTGGAAGGTTGTGAGGTTTGAGGAGTTGTTGAGGAGGTTGGAAAGGTTGAGGTTTGGAAGGTGGAGGTTGGGAAGGTTTGGAAGGTTGGGAGGGGGGACCAGATTTGGAGGACGTTGGCTCCCTCTTTTGCCTCTTCACATCCTCTGGTGGAAACCTCGTCGGCTTAGATCTCTTCCGACGGTCAGGCATCACCTTATGTTCCTATATAACAAGGGAATTCTGTTAGAATAAATATGTGAATGTATATGAAATTACATCACATAAATACCTCGGCCATTTCGGCTGGGGTTGTCAAGTCTCCTATGCTCCTCATATTGAATGATTGAGTGGGGAGCACTTCAATGTGGAGCTCTTCGCCAGAGGGTGGCTGTGGTGTGGGGGGTCGATTGGGGTGGGTTCTTCAGTGGTGGCAATAGTGGGTTCTTCCTCTGTGGGTTGGTCGTAAACCACTATCGCCATTTCCTATCTCTCCTCCTTTGTGACCCCCGCCACACCCTTCTTTCTCGGTGGGTTGGTCTTCAGCTTGACCATCTCCATCACCACCCTCGCTCTCCCCATTGTCTTCTTCTTCGTCATCGTTGCCACTCTGAATCAGACAAATAAAGTAATATGTTAGACAAATGCTCAACAATCACATACAAAAGCTAAGCGATCGCATACTAGTGGTAAGCGATCGTATACAAGTGATAAACGATCGCATACAAATGATAAACGATTACATACAAATGCTAAGCGATCGCTTAACTGTTAGTATGCGATCAGTATGAATAAAAGAAAACAATCGGAAGGAATAAAATCTAACCTGGCATAGCGCTCGATAAACTTCCTGGGGTCGTCTATCTGCTAACTTAAATGGTCGTGTTGCTCACGAACCATTGTTGTCAAGTTTGCCAAGTCAGTACGAACTGCAAATATCTCCTTGATAGCACTTTAAACAACCTTGAGTGCCTGTGCTTGCTGGAGGTGGGATGCCTCTTAGACGTCTCGGCGCGCCTTTTCTTCCCCCTCTGACCACTAGACTGCCCCAGGAGAGAACTCAGATTGGTCTCCATAACCGGCTGCTCAACTTGTTCTTGTGGCAGAGGGGGTTCAACTTGAATTTCAATTGGCTGCTCGAGCTAGCCTTCTTCGTGAGAGGACTCGGGTTGGTCTGCCTTAGTGTCAGCCGAAGGCTGATCTCTTAATACAGGATTGACACATGGCATAACTCAACCCCCTTGACTTTATCCTTCTTGTAGCTCAGTTCATTCGGCAAAGGGACAAGTCTCACTCGGATGATCGTCTGTAATGCAAACAACAAAACAATAATAAAAAGGTTTGTAAACTAATGTAAACGATCGCCTAGATAATCTAAACGATTGCTTATATCGTACTAAGCGATCGCATACTTATACTAGGCGATCACATAAACTATACGATCATTTATTATAAACTCATCGATCGTTTAGCTAATCTATACGATCGTTGATATATATCTACGATCGTGTAGACGTATATCAACGATCGTTTAGATTATCTAAGCGATCGCTTAGAATTACTAACCGATGAGTTACCTTTTGGGTTGGAAGACATTCTTCTCCAACAACTTATACGATGGAGGCTGAGAACACGTCCACCTTAGAATTCGTGGAATGACAGTTTTGCTTGATTTGGTAGCCACGAACTTGCTGGAAGTAGTCAATATCTCGTATGCCCACACCTGTAACACAACATAAACGGATCAAGCTATGGATTACGTTAAATAAGGAAGTATAATTGAAGTATAAATTGGACTAAATCGTACTTGGAATGCAAGCACATATCCTTTGATGTAATAGTATGTGGTGCGCTTGGGGTTGTCTGCCTTCTTGATACCATGCGCCTCTTTCTTTCCGCGCATGATAGTCTTCATGCTAGTCAACAATCGGTTGAAGAAGACAGACGACCAGTCGTAGTTGGCAAAGACTTCGGAGTCATCTATATCCCAAGAGTCTTCATGTCGAATTGTGTCTTCTTGTCTTTGCCCATCATAATCGTCTCGATATACAGGGCGAGGGCTACCTTCACAGCGTCTTGATCATTCGTAAATCTTATCTTCTTGAAGGCAACCTCAACATCCTTGACTAGCTTTTCTTTCTTATCATTCGGATCCCTAGGTCCAAGGATGAGACGTCGTAGTTTCTCGTCGCATGTATCTCGTTCGACCGTTTCTTCCGTCTACCACATACCGGTTATGAGATTGAAGTCATCTTGAGTGAAGGTAACCTTCTTCCCCAAAATGTTGAAGCTTATTGAGTCAGCGCTATCCTCCCTCACCTCCCGTAGCAAGAAGTGATGGAATAGCTGTCCATTGAACACCAGGTCCAAGTCTAGCAGTTGACCAAATGAGGTCTTCCTGAACATCTCCATCTGATCAGTGGTTAGTTTGCTCTTGATCAGGGAGTTGGTTTTGTGGAACATGTAGGAGACGGTGCCAGGGAAGTGCTTGTCCTCAGATACCGCCATTATCAACCTACAAAAAGGAAATGCAGTATAACATCAGTTTAACATATTAAAAACATCTAAACGATCGCTATTAAACATTAAACGATCGCTTATTAATAACTAAGCGATCGTCTAGATTATTAAGAGATCACTTAGAATACTAAGTGATCGCTTGGCCCATACTCTACAATCGCTTAGTAAATTGAGCGATCTCGTATCGAACTAAACGACCGCTTACTAATCTAAGCGATCTCTTAGTAATCTAAGCGATCGCTTAGTTATCTAAATGATCGCTAAGTCGTGTAACCTAGACTGGGCGATCGTTTATTCTAGACCAAGAGATCGTTTCATCGAAGTTTAACGATCTCTTGAGCTATGCTAAGCGATCGTTAAGCCTGTTGTGAGCGATCTTGAACCTAGTATGGGCCTACCTTTCAGATGAAGTAGAAGACGACGACGAGGAAGAAGACAAAGACGAACCGTTCGAGAAAAGTGAAAGGTCGATAGAGAAAGCGAAAGGTTCAGAAGGTTCAAAGATAAAGCGGAAATGTTGAGAGAGAAAGCGAAAGTGAAAAGGTTGAAAGGGAAAATGGGGAGGTTCAGAGAGAAAGCGGGAAATGTTGAGAGAGAAAGCGAAAGGTTCTGAGAGAAAGCGAAAGTGGAAAAGCTTTCCAATGGGTAGGAGGCGACTTTTAAAGAAAAAATGGAAAGGTGCGTTTTGGGTTGTTTTGATTTTGAGGGGTAAAATTGGTATTTCACGTGGCCAAAAGGTCACTTATGATAAAGTTTTTGGGAATGGGTCATCCATAGATAAATTTTTAGTTTTTGGGTCATTTCGTGCAATTTTCCCAGTGCTAAGTGGGTTAAGGGGAGTTACTCCCCTCATGTTGTTCTGTATTAAGATACAAAATTGGAAAATTCCTGTATAACACACTGTGTGAATTATTCCCTCCTTCCTCGCTAACCGTGTGAATTTATAAACTCTACAAACTAAGCAATTACGTAAAAAAATTGTCACTTATTTTGATAAAAATTTACATGATAGAGACTAAATTGTAACAAATTGTAAGGTACATATGGAGTAAATCATTCTTTATTAAAGTTTAGAGACTAGATTATTACATTGGTAGTATAGAGACTAAACTGTTACCAACTAAAGTTAATAGACTAAATTGTTACTTTCGTGAAAATTTAGAGACCAAAAGTATTTTTTAACCACCAAATACTCTTGTCAACTCTCGCTGTTCTTGCTCTCGCTCTTTCTGATCAACATCGTTTTCTTTCTTTCATTCCGGTTAAGATTCCTCTCGACTATGAAAGTCTTGCTGAGAAGAAGAAAAGGGAAAAAAAAGGCGATATAGATTGAAATCTCTGGAAAATAACGTCTCGCTAAGAATGAAAAAACAAAGGAAAGAAGAAGAAGAAAAGCAGAAAAAAGAAAAAAGAAAAAAGAAAAAAGAAAAAAACTGCGGGAACGAAATGACGAGAGAAGAAAGAAAGAAGAAGGGTTAAAGTAGTAAATTCATGCATATCAGCAGAAGGCCACATAAGGCATTTCGTATGTTTTTGGAAGTCATACCAAATTTTGAGTGGCCTCTCAAAATGGGTCATCCGTACAAATATATATAAAAAAAAAACAAACCTGTTTTAAAAAAGAGGTCAATCATAGAACTAACGAACTCGATAGCCTCCTAACACCTACAGCGAGATGCTCTCTGTGACGTTCGATGTGTGCGACGGCGGCTTAATCCTTGTTCTCCGGCGATTCGCGAGCATATCGGACTAGGAATCAACGATGTTCATACCCTGTGCGGACCAGCTACCCTAACCACGACTTGCAGCAGCTATTTTTCAGCGTTGTAGCACCGAGTTTTCCTCATCCAGGCAAGGTTCGGCGCTGGTCACTCTCTATCTGCCGTAGATTTACGTTACCTATTTCCCAACGGTTTTCAAAATTTCAGGTTTAAACTTTCAAACAATTTCCAGCAAGGAACCGAGTCCTTTAGGGTAAGGTTCAGTAGATAAGTGCTCTAAATTTCTTTCGAACTCGAATAAGGTGTTTAAAAATTGTCCCCAACACTTGGAAGCTTTTATTCGTAGATTCAGACTAGTTTCAGAGTCCTTCAAACACTTTTACAGGGGACCCAAGTGGTTTTTAGTAAGATTTAGGTGGTAAAACTACATTTGGACCTTTCCGAATCCGTTAGAACTTATAAGTAATTTAGTTTCTAATCTTTAGTACTATCCTAGTTGTAGTCTTGGGCTAAATTTGGAATGTTCGAACAAGGATTAAGGTCGTTAGTGGGTAAGAAATAGTTGGTAGCCCACTGAACACCTTTTCAACTTTGATTAAGGTTTTGGAACTGAGTTCTAACCTTTAAACCTTGATTTTGTTGTTTTAGGAGCGTATTGACTAGCTTAGGTGCGCTTTAGAACATTTTTGTATGGAGAATTCTATCTGTTGGGTCTGTTTGCTATTTGCTTAACATGCTGGATGGTTTATTTGTTTATGTATGTGATGTATACTTATTTAAACTACATAGCTTTGGATCTTGAGAATATTGAGCATGCTTAGATGTTTGTTGTGTTGTTGCGACTTGTGATTTTGAGTATGCTGAACTTTTGAGTTTTTCTGAATAAGCATAAGGTAAGGGTTATGTCAGGAGAGTTGAGGCATCATATTATTGTAAAGAAAACTGCTTGATTGATGAATTTGTATTTGTTGACGATTGTGCTTTTGGTGATTGTTGTGAGTACGCAGGATATTGATAGTGAAGTTCAACTACACTTAGGCTTTCAAGTTTCAAGGAAAGACCCAACTACCGAGGTAATTTATATATATTTATCTTTTTCCAAACATCTGCTATTAAGCACCGTTCTTCACGAGGAAATAAGTAGCTACAGTTACTAACGCACGATTAATAAGCACGTCAATGTATTACTTAAGTGAAAATGTGTTATCTGTTGTTGAGAGTTGGTTGGCATTTCTCTTTCAATAGACATCATTCCAAAGTCTTTATGTCCAATTAAATACTATCATCGAACTACAAAACCATTGTGCATTCGTTGGTCAATCTAATCTCACATATCTTGCTATTTTCACGGTAACTCTAATTTATTGGCAAAGAGGCAAAGAAATGGATTCATCGTTCAATTTGAATCACTTTAAGAATGAGAAAAAAAACTACCACCTCCTTTTGATATTTCGATTGAAATACCCATTAATGGTATTTTTCGTAGAAATAATATTCTTGCTTATTTCAATGATATTAGTAGGATACTAGAAAAATTATTGGGATTTCTGAAACAGGCCCATTATCTTCTTAGTGGAAATAAAAGAAAACTACATGGCTTGGTGTAGTTTTTTCCTTTAAAGCTCAACGATTACACATAAATGGAATATTACACTTGTACCACTTCTTGTATTTCAGAGAAAAGGTTTGCTTCTTTGTAATGGGATTCTGTCTTTGACCACATTCCACTTTCTCCTGAATTTAGTATGGTAGCATAGCGATAGTAATAATAAATTAATTGTAAAAAGTACTTTTATTGAGTGAAAGGTGAAGTGTAGTGCAGAAATCTTTTAGATTTAGAGTTAGTCGTGCATTTGAAACCACCATTGTGAACTGAGTGTTGGCTAGGTCCTTTGCATCAGATTTTCACTTACCATACATATTGTAGAAGATACTTGTTGAGATTCTACAAACAATTGATGTTCACATTTATCTTTTTTATTCTTATTATTAAAATTATAGGGGCTCTTTATTCGGAACTAGTTTGCTTTTAGATTTTCAATAGCTCAAAGCTGAAAGCATTGGCTTCTTTGTCTGAGCTTCTTAAGTAGAAGCCTGGGACAATCTGGGACAATGTTTCAAAAGGCTTAAGCTGGCCTTGAGGCCTTTCCTTTTGAGGAGGCAAGGTGTAAGCCTCAAATTTAACTAAGAGTATTTAATAAATACTAAATCAGTATGACCAAATATTGCTAAACTCTAAAGATATAGTCATATAAGAGAACAAGAAAACCACCACGGTCAATTGCCACTTAAACAAAAATTCTAAAAGGCTACCTTTGACCTCGCTACTATTATCACTTATAGGATTAACTTATACTATAAACTTTTGTCAACAATACTTTTAAATTCACAGTAGTAAAAGTAGTAATAGTTGATATTACCACAACTCAAACTTCTATATTCTTGAAGAATGAGACAAATTAATATCATAATATCATTCTTCTAATCATTACACAAGGCATAAAGACTTTAAGCCTCAGTGTGTTTCCACAAAGGCATAAGCCTTTTCTGTGCGAGGTGTAAGCCTCTTGTGGCTCAAAGGAGACGTAAGGCTCGAGGTTAGAGGTTAGAGCCTCGCCTCAAGGCGTAAGCCTTAAATGTTTAGGCAAAAATCCTTTGGTCGAATTAGATATTCACATTCCTTTGAAATCTGGGGTTTGAAAGAAACTCTAGAATCTTTTGTGATCAAGAAACTAACCGTGACTTTTTTTGGAGTTTGGTTACTCTTTTTGCTTCTACTTGGTCCTATACTTCTAAATTCTTTTGTAATTATAGCCCAGCCCAATTTATACTAGTTGAGCTCTTCTTTTGTAAGTGGTTATGTGGGGATACCTCATCTCCCCCTCGTTGTGTATCTTTCTCTTTCATGATGAAAGTCATGTTTCTTATAAAAAAAAGGAATTTCTTGTGATAGTTTCTGTAAGGTCCCGAATTACCCAAACCTATTGTAGGAGGGGCAGAAAGGGAAAAAAGCCTGATATTGGTAGTGGAGGGGGGAGCGTGTTGTTTGTTTTGTACAGACAGGGGAGTATGGTTATTTTGGAATTTGGGTGTCTTTGGTGAATAGTTTGGCCAAGGCTCGGATAGGAGGGATTCCCAGCTCTTTAAAAATAGCTGGTGGAGTGTGGTGTTTGGCAATCTTTCATTGCTACCTTTCTGCTTGAAATCGTTTATCTTCTAGATTAACATCATTAGAACAGTGTGTCCCCTGACCCATCCCTGTTTCTGGTGTGTTCGTGTTGTTTGAGTTCTCTTGCAGGTCAGTTGTTAGGATGAATTCCTAACGTCTAACTTCCTGTTAATTTTTTTAGGTTGAACTGTGCCATTAGGATTAGATTTTTATTGTTGGTTGCTTTTATTTTGATGCCACTGTTTGCACTTTTATATCCCTAAATGGAAGTCTTCAGTTTTGTTAGAACAAACGAGAAAAAAAAAGAGCTTGTAGATTTGACAAAAAAGTAGTGTTCATTGTGTGGAGAAAAGTTACTGTTTCCCCATTTAAAACGTTGCTCAAGAAGATTATAAACAAGTATTGTACTAATGCTGTTTGTTGCTCTCTTCTGTCTTTGAATGTAGGTTCTCCCCATTATTGCTTCCTTAGCGAGGGTTCGGTCTGAAATATCAAGGACAGGAAAAGGCAGTGGTGAAACAAAGCATGCTTCCAAGTCTAGGGAGATTGCTATTTCATTTGCTGAAAAGTTGTTCACCGAGCATAAATACTTCATAGACCTGTTGAAGTCCAAAAGTACCATTGCCCGATCTGAACTCTTCAGTCTTAAGGAGGGCAAAAAATATTCCTCATGCTTTTAAGGAATAGTACATAAAACCATTGCCTGTCATATGGCCAGTATTGGTGAGAGCTCTTCATCTGTTCCCAAACTCATGGACGAAAAGCCAGTCTTAGTTAGGGTTAAGCGCAAAGCTTCCCAATCTCGACTTGATGCATTATGTGAGTTCTGTTCTGACACTCTTTCATTCCCTTTCTTAAAGCATTTCTTTTACTAATTTAAGTTGATGACTTGCATAGTTCAACTTTTTACCTCTTGGAGATCACATTCTTCTATTGTATCCTTATTAACCGTCCCTTTCAGTTTCTAATTATTTATGAACCGTCAAATAAAGTCTGAATTGTCCGAAGACAAAGTTATAGCAAATTTCTCTTGTAATTATCCAATTGTGCTGATTTAGAACAATTGGGAAATTTTTCTGTAACCAGCTCCTTGGGAGAGGGATCTCTCTTCCCTCTGCCCTCCTATTTTTCTTTTTCTTTTTTTTCCCCCCTTCCATCTCAATGTTAATATATTCTCTCCTCATATCAAAAAAATGTATGCTTTAGGGCTGGAAATCAATGAGAGGCCATTGAAGCGACCGCTCTTGGATTTTGAGAATTTATCAATTTCAGAAACATTCCACAAAGGTCTGATAATTTCTAATCTTGTACTTAAGTTCTTTTCTTTTCTTTACACCAACCACTTGGCAATCTACATATATTGGGAAGTGGAAATGGCGATAAACAACTATGTGCCTTCACAAATATTCAGTTACGTATGCAGATTATACTTAGTATTTCGGGTCGGGGCGGGGGAGGGGATTTAAATTCATTCCTGTTTACATGGATTCTTTGTAGGAAAATTGTGTCAACCTTTGTAAGAAAAGTAATGCAATGAATTTTATTGTTGTTGCTAATTGTTTCTTTTTCTGTGAGGGAGAGGAGATGTGGATTTGTTTACTTTACGGTTCTTGCAAATTGATCAAACGTCTCTATTTGGTTGGGGTATCAACCTCGATAATGATTCTACTGGATTTCACACACATGGTCGATGAAGTATGATTTAAATATGAATCTATTTGACTCCCTGTCCCTAATTGGATAGCTTTCTCTTGCATCAGAGGAACTAAAGACTAAGAAGATATTTGTACAGCATGTGGAGACATTAAGAAGCTCTGAGGCCACTGTTGACATTGTTCAGTCCTTTGTGGTCAGTACTCTGGTCAGTTATTAATCTTCTTCAACATTTTAACTAGCTTCTATGTATGTAACCATTTTCCCTTTAGGCACCGGATGCTGCTTGCACCATTGAAAATAACCTAAAGAATGAGGAGCGCAGAAGAAATTTTAAGAGAGAGATTGTATGCTGTCCTATCTATTTGTTTGTTTGGTCCTTAGTTTGTGCAGTACTTATTTCGTAATTTGCTCACCTTATCTAGTATTATGCAGTCAAGACAAGATCAATTGTTGGTTAAAGCTAGACAAGAACAAGAGGTATGGTATATGGTGACATTCCTTTAATGCTTTTAGAAAAATGAATACAAACATTGTTTTACCAGAAGAATTTTGGTGAGATCAGATTATAAAGCACTTACATTTATAGATGGCATTCGATAGTTTGATTAACTTGTTTTCATATGTTGAACTGAATTTATTTTGGTAACATGTTTTTTTTGTGCTACCCCTTTCTCCTTTTATCAGGCTGTGGCAAAAAATGCTAGATTTGAGCAGATATGGAGAAGTAGGAAAGGGGTTAAAGATGCAAAAGATGACCAGTTACATGACATATATCATATCTATGATATTGTTCGTCTTGATGCAAATGAAATATCAAGTGAAGTACCAAAAGAGGAGTGAGTTCTATTATATTGATATTATTCAATCTTGATATTTTACAAAATCCTCATTTATGTGGGCAAATTTGCTTTTTTTATTAGTGCAGACAAATGTCTCTGGAGGATCAGAGTATGTTATCTAGTTACCTGCCTTTACTAAGGGAGTTTATTCCAAGTGCTGCTGCGGAGATTGAATCAGATATAGATGCAAACATGATGAAACAAGATTGTAAGTTCCCATTATTGTAGCAGTTACTTGAATTATTTGACTTTCAACTTCAGTGGTAAATAATGCAACTAGGGTCCTAGGCAATTCAACAGTAGAGTTGGACGAGGAGGATAATTATCATCCATCCTTTATTTGTTTTTCCAGCTATCGTCTCCAGTTCTCTTCTTGCTTTGTCCAAGTCTTTTACCTACCTCACTCAGTTATATTATTAGTATGTTTGTCGAGCTGTTGTTTGTTTTTCGTTGATGTAATTTCTCATTGTTATGTCTCTGTCTTCACTTCTACAGTGCCTGTAGATGATTATGTATATGACTACTATACTGTGAAGAACAATGTGGAGATTGCTGATGACGATGCCCCTAATCCATTTCCTTTGTGCGTCATTCGCTCTTTCTCTTGTTTCCCTTTCTGCTTTGGTTTATTCTTTCTTTTCTAATTATTTCATATTTTTTTTTCCAGGATACAAGTTGATGATTTGGATCTATATGATGGGCCTGATGACTCAGATTATGAAAGTGATGATTCAAATGGTAAAAACCTTTTCCTTCTAGCTTACAAATCTAAATTATATCTGATATTTTTGGTTATTGTCTTGTTTGGTTTCAGCTGAAAACAATCCATGCTTCGATTACCCGGATGAGATTTCCGAAGAAGAAGAGTTGGAGAGTGAAACTTCAAATGATGAATTGGAAGATAATGACGATGACAAGCAGTCCTCAGAGAGTAATGATCAAGAAGAGGATGAGTTCTCAGAGGAGGACAAAGCTCAATTATATGAGGATGAAATCTATGGTGATTTTGATGAAGATGATGCTGAGAGCTTTGATTATGATAGTAATGGTGGTCATGATGAGGGTGAAGATTGGAGATGGTCCTATCGCTGAACTTTCAGTGGTATAAGACAAGTTTTTCATCCTTGGGAGGAATGACGTTTTTTCCGATGCTTTTTGTCCTATCTGGTATTTTTCTTTCTTTGTTAGGGTTTAGCGTTTAGGGTTTAAGCAAGTTGCTTGGAAGAATGTGTTTGCAATGATCAGGGATGTAAGTTGTGGAGCTAAGTTGGAGGTTTAGAGGTCGATCTACGTTTTGTTACTTAAATTCTATGAAATGGAATGACATGTCACATTTTAGTAAGTAATACCAGCTTTTAATCAGCAAGTTCATCAACTAGGCTTCTTTGTAATTAAGTCGTTTGCGTTTCATTTTCTGATATAAAAATAATAATATTAGGTAAAAATTCATTTAAAATGTGATAGTAAAGGTGAGTTTGGGATGATTTATTTATATGTATTGAATGTTTTTCTTTTAAGTCTTAAACTTATTTTGAAAGCACTTTTGTCAGTAGAGAAATACTTTTGAGAAGTCTTTTTAAACTCTTCTAGATTTTAAAAATGTTATAGAATATATGACATTTTTTTTTCAAAAGTTAAAATATATGTCATCTTTCCTATTTATAATCTCACTTTTAAGTTTTAAGTGATAAGTTTAAATACTATCTTGATCTATGTATTTTTTACTTTTTGTTATTTCGATTATATTTTAAAATGTTCATTTTGATCTCTGTATTTTTAACTTTGGTTCATTTTGATCATTATATTTTCAAAATGTTTATTTTCGTACTTGTACTTTTGATTTTGGTTTATTTTGTTCCTTGAATTTTCAAAATGTAACTATTTTGATCTCTTAAAAATGAAATAAAAGTGAATGAAAGGACCAAAATAGTCATTTTTCAAAAGTATAAAGATCAAATTGAACCAAAATTAAAAGTACATTGGACCAAATTGAACATTTTGTAAGTATATAGACTAAAATGAACAAAAGTTGAAAGTATAAGGATCAAAATGAAAATTTTGAAACTACATAGATCAAAATGAACCAAAATTAAAAGTATTGGAACTAAAATTGTATTTAAATTTATGTAATAATGTTCAATCAAATTTAATTTAATAAAGAACTAAAGTTTCGAAGAATATGTTCTAGAAAAAAGTTCGAAAGGAATCCAGGCTTTGGGGCCATATAAATGTATGATCTATGGCCATTTGATAATCTTAAATCGATTTAGCTTTAGAGGATAATGCATTGGAGAATAAAATTTTGGTATTTATCAACAATTTAGTTGATAAGTTTGATTGTAGTAAAAGATCTAAATTGATTCATGCGTGAAAATTTAACGATTCAATTGATAAAATTATTAATTTGGACATTCAAATTTTAATTGAAACAACTATAGTATATATATTTTACCAAAAAAAAAAAAAAATCAAGAAACCAATATTCTTTTCCACTATAGTTGTGGGAAATTTTCTTATCAAGTTGTTACTTTTTTTTTCTTTTTTTAATAAATCAAGTTTTTTTTTTTAGCTTCAGACAACTCAACATGATAATATTCTGCATTTTCATTCCCTAAAGCATGCTTATTGCTTAAGAAATAAAAAAATTTGGTTAAATTACAAATTTGATTTCTATAATTTGAGAAAAGTTAAATTTTAGTTCTTTTTAATTTGATTATACAACATCAATGGTTACTATGGTTTGATAAAATTCATTATAAACAGTCAATTTCTTAGAAACTAAGTCTGAGAGTTTTATCAAACCATACAAACTATATTATATTTCAAAATTCAATAATATTTACTTTTTATATTTTGGTTAAACTGCAAATTTAATCTCTATGGTTTGAAAAAAAAATTAAAATTTAATTCATATGATTTATAATTAGAACTCAAATCTACAATTTAATCAAACTGATAGAAATAGTCTCTGTTATAGAAATTATGTATAAAATTTTTATCAAATAAGTTATTTACAAGAGATTTTATGAGAGCATAACAATTAAATTCTAATTTAGAAGATTCAAATTCTAAATTTTATTGGACTAAATTTGTAATTTAAGTTTTTTTCTTCACTCATATCATTGTGTTGCATTGCAAATCTTATTGTTTATGGCAAATTCTTCAGCTCTTCCGATTCCCGTTGATCTTTTCCTATCCAAAGAACATCCCGACTACCTCACTAATTCCTCCGGTGATATCATCTACAGACTCACTCGTCATTCTTTGAAATCGTCGTCAGTTGACAAGATTGTATTGCTTGACGCCGCCGCCGCCGATCCTCTCATTTCCATTTATCGCGTTAACGTGAGTATCTATGTTCGTTTCAACTTTCACTGCCGTACCTTTGTTCAGTATTCTGCTTCTAAGTTCCTAAATCATGTGGGGAACAAGTCGGGGGCCTCCAATTCTTGGAACCCGACTGTTATTTGATTACTATTGCTTCGATCGCATCAACAAATAGTGAAAATATGTGCATTTTTCTTTTTCTACTGCGCTACGCCTTCAGGAGTTAGATATTTTAAATTAATATGAAGTAATTGGATAATTCCAGTTCGTATGACCTAATAACTTTGGTGTTTAGGTCATGCACTTTGTTTGTTGACCTCTTCTTCCACAGCTTTTGTCCCTTATGTGCTTTCTAGTTGTTTGTGATTTTAGGATTGTTATTGTTGAGGCTTGTTAAGTGTTATGAAAGAAAAGAAATCGACAAGCAAAAAACATGACATTAAAGGTAGTTCACCAATGGAGTGTTACGTACGTCCACAGACAAAAGGAGGGCTATGCCCACGGACAGAGGGAGAGAGTACTTTTATTATTAGAGGGGAAAATCAGATAATATAGAGGTGCCAATGGAATTAGAGGGCTTATATAACATCTCTGTAAACCCAGACCAGGTACTGAGACTTGGAGTTGGTCATCCAAAGTGTGAGATAATAGATTCAAAGCATTCCAACATTAAGATTACTTTGCACTAGGTCATTAGCCTTACGGATTAACTCTCTCTAAACTTGTAAGGCTTCTAAAACAAACAAATGAGTAAACAATACTCCTGAAATCGTTGCAAATTAGTTTTATGATAGAATTGTTAAGAAGCAGGGTAGCTTATAAATTATGAGATGTACTTCTCAGAAATCTAAAGTGATTTTTGTGTTAGACTTCCTTTCTGTTGTTTTTCTGAAATAATGTGAACAGATTTCATTGGTCTCAGAAAGAAACTTGGCAAGGATTCAAAGGGGATGTTAGTGAGGAGGATTTTCTCTTCAAAGTGCAAAGAACACTCAACAAAATTAGAAGAACTGAGTTCAAAGTGTTCCTTGCCGGTGAAAGTTTAGACGACTCAAATGCGAGCTTCGAGATGAAAGGCTGGCCTTTCCAGAGATCCTGTACTATATATAAAGGCAATACTATAGTGGCCCAGGTACAGTATAACAATAACATATGGAAGAATGTTTTTATGAGGCTGTTCATTTCAACCCTTAAGCATGCTGTTTGTTCTAACTTCCAAAGAGTTCCAATTGAGTAGAGGAGAAGGGCCTAGCTCATAATGGATACATCATTTTAATTTTGATTTCATATCCAACTTAGTATTTACTTATTCACCATTGCCATCAAATTAGCTGTAGCAATTCAACAAAGCTTCCAACCCCTTCATGTGGCTTAAAAAAATATGTGCAACTTATGCAAAATGAAAGTCTTATGAATGATGAAATCTGTATATAAACCATCAATATCCTTCCTTGAGTCTATGTTAGTGTAACGCCCTAGGCCTGCACTTGATGGCTCTAATATTTCCTTGCATCCGTTGCGACTTAGCATCCGTTCTTGCTTGTCTCTTGAAGAGCTTTTGAGGGTGAGCCCCACAAACCAAGACGGGTCTTTTCAGCATGATTTGTCCCCACTCATATGCTTCTTGGAAAAATTTCCAAGAGGTCAACCAACATAAGATTATTCCAAGCTAAATATGCTTAACTTTGGAGTTGCTATGAAGGAGCAAGCTTAAAGGAAAGATGCACGTTGTTGGTATAGGTAGTAGCTACAAATTCTTTTAAGCCTTTCTTAACCATACTTTCATATCTTTAGGATCCTTCTCATTTCGATGTGATCTCGATTCATTCATGTACTCTTCTTAAACTTGGGCATTATAGTTAGTGTCTTTCCATTTTGATTTGTACAAGGCATTATTTATTCCATTTTATGAAAGCTATGGTTCGTTGGCAAAAGGGGAAAATTTTCTGAAACAAATTGAATGTTTGAAGAGACATCACATCATTTCTTGTGCATAAACTACAAAAAGCCATTTGCATTGGTAAGTAAAGAGTTGCGATGATTACTGCTTTTTTATTTTTATTTTTTTATTTTTTTATTTTTATTTTTATGCAGACAAGCCTGATGCACAAGCTTCATCAAATTTGGGTCAGAAGGGGAAGATTTCGACTAACCATTTTTCCTAGTTCTGTCGATCCAGCATTGATTGTAGCTTTGGTTGTAATATTCTTTGATGGACGAATGTAACAAAACTTGGCAAAATATTACAAAGTTGTTAAACTGCATGTTGTTTGATGGATCTGATCCAACTGAATAATGAAAAAGGAGAATGAATGCAAGAAGAAAGGGTAATTAGAATCACCGTCTACACTTTTCATTTGGTAGTTGATAAAGAATGGCTTTTAATAATAATAATAATAAAATCTCTATTAGTATTAGCAAAGTTGTAACTATGTGGTGTCAGCTGTCAAGCTTTAATATAGTGAATTGAGTTTTGGGTATCGTCTTCAAGATTGAGTTTTTAGTTTGAAGATTGAGTTTTTAGTTTGAATAAGTACCATTTTTACTAATACCTTATTTTATGTAGATAACCTAACAAATATGTTGGTTGTAATTTAACTAAATGGAGACAACAATTATACGAGATGCCTTAGGAAAGCGATTTTTGGGCATTAAACAATAAACTTTATCAATTCAACAGACTACTTTTATCATGCCATAGACATAAGTCAAGAAAATACTATTTTTTATTGACTTCCTCTCCTAAGCTTAGCTAAATCTTTTTTTTTTTTTTTTTTGTTTGTAAAATCAATCTTTGGTCTATTTTCTACAAACAAGCATGACATGAATGGACCTTTTGTTAACTACAAAAAATATGCTTAATCTTTTTCGCCTATCACTAACGAGTAAATTGTTATTGTTTGTCACTATAGGAACTCACTTTAGTGGCAGGAAAATCTCCACCCCTATGCAAGATTTTACTAACAATCATACACTTGTTGTTTTAGTCTAAATTATACTCTCTCGAGCTAAAACTTAAATCAAGTAAACAAATATTTAATTAAGAGACCAATATCATTAAGCATACAAATAGATGAATGAATTGTTGTCATATAGAAGCCTCTTAATTAAATCAAGGACAAGAAAAACATCCAAGCATTACAATGAAATTCTAAGATAACCAAGTTCGGATTAAGTATCGTTTTAGAAAATATTTGTAAAAGTAGAGCCATTTCTTTTCTTATTCAATTCAGTCTATCCAAGAGACTGAATACTTAGTTTATTATTATTATTATTATTATTATTATTTTAAATTATTTATTATTTCATTCGTTTTTTCAACAATACACCTTTTTCTACAACTAACTGATTGGTTTTTTTTTTTTTTTTTTTTTAAAATATTTTTTTTTTTTTTTTTTTTAAAATATTTTTTTTTTTTTTTTTTTTAAAATATTTTTTTTTTTTTTTTTTTTAAAATATTTTTTTTTTTTTTTTTTTTAAAATATTTTTTTTTTTTTTTTTTTTAAAATATTTTTTTTTTTTTTTTTTTTAAAATATTTTTTTTTTTTTTTTTTTTAAAATATTTTTTTTTTTTTTTTTTTTAAAATATTTTTTTTTTTTTTTTTTTTAAAATATTTTTTTTTTTTTTTTTTTTAAAATATTTTTTTTTTTTTTTTTTTTAAAATATTTTTTTTTTTTTTTTTTTTAAAATATTTTTTTTTTTTTTTTTTTTAAAATATTTTTTTTTTTTTTTTTTTTAAAATATTTTTTTTTTTTTTTTTTTTAAAATATTTTTTTTTTTTTTTTTTTTAAAATATTTTTTTTTTTTTTTTTTTTAAAATATTTTTTTTTTTTTTTTTTTTAATTTTTTTTTTTTTTCCTTTCATTTATTTCTTTTCTTTTTAATAACTAATATTTTTCAAAGTAGTACGACAACACCCTATATATTTTTCTTTTTCTTTTGGTTTAAATAATTGTAACCAATTGTTAAAATATGATTTAATTACAAATTTGGTCCAATGATTTTGGAAAAGTTAGAAATTAGTCTTTATAATTTTAAAAGTTAGAATCTTAATGTTTATAGTTTGATAAAGCCTCATAAATGTTTCTTATGGTTTGATAAAATTAAAGTATAAATTTTAACTTTTATGAGGATTTTATTAAACCATATGAACTAAATTTTAATTGTAAATTGCAAGGACTAAATTAAATTTTAACTTTCACCAAATTATAGGGATGAAATTTGCAATTCAATCTTAAAATATCTGTTGACTTGTCGATATATCTATAAATTGAAAGGACTATTTATGAGGATTTCAATAAATCATAGGGACTAGATTTTAATTATACATCATTGAGTTTAATAAGATCCTCATAAAAGTTAAAATTTATAATTATAATTTTATCAAATCATAAGTAAAATTTACGAGGTTTTATCAAACCATAAGGCTTAAAGCTCTAACTTTTTCAAAATCATAGGATCAAATTTTTAATTAAAACATATTTTAATAATTGGTTACAATCAATTAAAGTCAAAGAAAAAGAAAAATAGGCATTGCTATAGTGGTTTGAAAAATGTTAATTAGTAAAAAGAAAAGCAATAAGTAATTTGAAAAAAAAGACATAAAATTTTTGGTTGGTAAGTGAAGTTCAGTCTTTTATAAAGACTGAATTTGAAAAAATAAAGAAAAAAAAAATTCACAAACAATTTGATTTGGGCAGTAAAAAAGTAGAGTTCAGTCTTTCCAAAAGAGTGAAACTAATAAAGTCAAGGAATCAACACTAAGGACTGTATTTTTATACTTAATCCAACCAAGTTCTGTCACTCAATATCACCATACAAAACAATAACTCATCTAAAAGGAATCCAACAAAACACTACTAAACTAAAAAGGGAAAAAAAAAAGACTCTAAACAACATGTGCCACACTCGTTTCCAACAAGAAGTCAAGATCTTGAGCCTTGAATTCCTTTCTTCGGTCTCCAAAAATGCTCCTTGAGCTTCAAAATTGAGTAGAAATTGAATTTGGACTTCTTCCTCTCTAATTTGCCTCCTCAAATTCGACAAAAAAGAAGTTCATATATAAAAACACTGTCGTAGTGTCAAGACACTATAATTACCGTCTGGACGCTCTTGTCTACAAAATTACAAAAATGCCATCAGCTGCATGTATGTGTTTTATCTTCAATTTCCATTAATCTCCATAGTGTCGACACACCTATGGCAGCATCTTGACACTGCTGTCTCAAGTAATATGAACTTTTTAGTGTATAGACGCCATAAGTGACTGAAAAACACTAAAAAAACAAGGCTTTCTTAAACTTAGAATTTAGTTAGTTTTGTTTGTTAAATGTGTTAATTGATGGTTTTATTTGTCGAGAATTTGGACAAGAATGATTTAATTGAGAAGAAATGACGTGGGAAAGAGCCTTAGGGAGGTTATAGTTGATCTAAGGCATGTTAAGAAAGAAGAAGATGAAAAAAAGGCGTCCAAGAAGCGTTGCAACACACTAAACCGAATAGCACAAAACAGGGCAGCATTGTAATGCTATACCCTAGTGTTGTGATATTACGACTGTCACACCCCATCCCGAAATACCTTCCTGTAGCCCGAGACGGAGCGTGAATACAGCAGTCATCGACTTTCTGGTCGACTCCCATTGTCGAACTTCCTTTTATTTCCCGTTTAACTATACTTCCTAGGACGGTGATACCATTAACTCTTGACAAACCTCGACTTCGATCGGCAACGGGAACTGTCATGCTACCTGAAAGATGGAAAACATATGAAAGGATGAGCTAACAGCTCAGTGAGTAACAATTTTTAGAAATATTTTTCTTTATCTATAAAATTGATCATAATATAATCATTTTTAACCGCGCATATAAAATAACGATTCAAATCATATTAAAACATGCTCAAATACTATTGATAAATCATGCCTGCTTAATTCAGAGAAAACACTCAAAATTTCCGTTTGTTTCAAATCATTTTCCCTTAGTTGAGGCGGAGCGGTGCTCTACGCTTCTTGACATGGAAAACATCTCATATCATTTTTCCTAGTTGAGGCGGAGCCAAGCTCTACGCTACTCAACGTTAATTATCCCTAGCTGTGTGGAGTAATCTCAACACATCAGCATCGTATATTCCTCTATGTGCACATAGGTATATAATCCGGGCTGCCCACATGCCTTCTCCAAGTCCCTGCACATTGGGGTCCTATTTTCAAATCCAGGTTACCCATTTGCCTTCTTCAAGTCCCTTAACATTGGGTACCTTTTCTATATTCCGGCTACCCTTTGGCCTTCTCCAAGTCCCTGAGCCTCGGGTGCCTTTCAAAATTTTATAAAATACACAATATGTTTTGGAAACATCATTTCATAAATCCATAAGTTAACCGTTTCCAAATAAAATCGTATAACACCAAACAACATGCTTCATTAAACTCAATTTTAAAATCTTTAATAACAAACAGCATGTTCAAATGCTTTTAAATATAAACACATGCTATACACATTGAGAACTCATGAATTCATATTCCAAACCAATGATATTAATCACAGAGAACACATTTATATTTTGAAAAACGTTAGTGTTACACACATAATACTTGCTCAAGGGTAGTTCCTTTTTCCTTCTAATTCTCTTTCTCGAGCTTCTTGGCCACTGCAAGGTAGCTGTTTTCTTTTTCTGGCAGCTCAGTTGGACGCAACCTTGCTCCTTGAACGCAAGGTTGACAGCTAATGCAAGGTGCACCTAACAAATAACTCTTCTTGCTTCCCTTTTGGATGCGTCGACCTCTCTTGGACGCAAGGTCCAACTTGAACGCAGAGTCTATTTTTGAACGCAGCGTTCACCTTGAAAGCATAATTTATCTTGAACGCAAAGCTACTTGTTGAACGCAAGGTAGCTAGGTTGTTAAGAACATCTTATCTCTTGGCCGCGGACTTCACCACGAACGTAAGGATTTACCCTTTTCTGCCTTCTTTCTACTTTCTCTCCAGAACTCAGACTTTATGATTATCCCCCTGCTCTTTTTCCCTCAAGGTCCTATTTATAGTTTTGAGATGAATCCAACTTCTCTTCTCTTTTTTCCACTTGTTTGCCACCTGTCATCCTGCATGACACATCCGACATGCAACCTTGACACCTCCCGCTTATGAGGTGTTAAGTCCCAATGAACCCATGCAACCTTTACCAACTCATCTTATGTGTCCAACTGACTCCAATATACAAACTTTCATTCAACATAGTGTCCCCTATGCGCCCATTTAATCCTCTTTCAGGTTTTAGCTTCATTACTTTCTTCCCTTACTCTTCGGCCATATTACCTTTGACCCCGTTTCTCCACCGCATACTACTAGGCGTCAATGTCTCAATCGCACACTACTATGCGTTTGTACCTTTCTGCATAATACCATGCTCCCAACTCTCTTCCCTTATGTCCAATCTTAGCTACAAGTCCTTCTCTTGTGTGATAACACATCCGAATGATGTAGTTTACCCTTGATAACCAAATCCAACTCAAGACCTTCCTTATGCGTTTGCACTCTTTGCGTTTACCTTTACTTCGTTCTGCGTCCATGACCTTCCTCCTATCCTTGAGGATTCCTTGATTATCCCTCTATGTGTTCTTGAGTTATATTCCAGGGTTATTCATTTGACCTTTTCCTTGTACTAAATTATTTCTCTTATGATAAATTAGTATGCATCCACCTCCAGCATCCTTCCTTTAGGCTTACTCCTCAATCTTCTTACTTATTCAATTCTTCAACAACATCTTCCTTGATGGAAGTCATGTGTTTACCTTAAATTATAATAGCATCTTTCCTCGATTCCACCTTATGCGTTTTATCCTTCCAACGCATTACTACTCAACTTTAGTCCTCTTACTCATACGTCCTACTTAAGCCAAGCTTACACCTCCTTCCTTAATTACCTCTTATGCGTTTCACTTCTTTCCCTTCGAGCTCTTGGGTTACTTCCTATGCGTTCACCTTTTTCTCCCGAACTCTCGGGTTACCTTACCATACTTCAACACTTGCCCATTTTCTTTTCCACAATGGTTACCTTCATCATGCGTTTCCTTAGTCTTGACCATGCGTCCAACATGGTCTTTTACTAGATATGTGTCCAACTCAATTTAGCTCCCGACTATGCTTTTTAACTCTTCCCATCACTTGGTGAGATTCCCTTTCCTTTCCTTAGATCATACTTCCAAGCTTAGAAACATAGTTGCATTCTTCTAGTATGGTTATTCTACTTAGAAGACTTCTTAACTCCAAGAATTACTTTATTTCCAAAATCCATAAATCACTCAATGCAACCTTCCAATGCAATACTTCTAATCCAACCTTATCTACGGCTTATACTTACCCAATACTTAAAGCACAAACCTCTCGTTTTCTTCAAGTTGAATGCATACTCATTCCTACTT
Source organism: Citrullus colocynthis (assembly GCA_031780015.1). Classification (NCBI taxonomy): domain Eukaryota; kingdom Viridiplantae; phylum Streptophyta; class Magnoliopsida; order Cucurbitales; family Cucurbitaceae; genus Citrullus; species Citrullus colocynthis. The sequence continues at coordinate 1,334,517 of QLSR01000077.1, forward strand.
TTAGCAATATTTCTCAGCCAACTCCACAACCTTGTGATCCAATACCACCTCTCTTGTCTTCTTTTCTTTATAAGCTCTTAAATGCATAGGTTTAAGAAATAGGGTGTTACAACAATCAATGCTCAGGGCCATGCTAGGTAGTGTCTTAAGGCTACTTACCAGCATTGTGACGCTTTGTTTAGAGTTTTGGAGGTTGTTTAACTTGAATTTTTGGAAGTTGAGAGAGAGGAGAACTCATATTTTTGGAGAGATGGAGGGGTGAGATTGTTATGGAGGATTATCGAGAGCTTAAATGCAAGGATCAAGAGCTTGGGACATGATTTTATTTCGGTGACATAATTAGATCATTGACCAATCTTTTGAGCTTTTCTTTAGTTCTTTAAAATTTTAGAACTTTATGAATTCTATGTTGATTTTGTATTTGAGATCTTGAGTTGCTAAATGCTTTAATTCTAGGGTTTGATTGAGCTTTTGGATTGATGTTGTAGAACTATTATGATTATGAATTGGTTATTTATTGATTATCTTTTAGCAACGCATGTTTTTAAAGTTTTCAATAGTTGATCAGTATTGTTTGTGTATGATCTATTGTCTTGCTCTAGTGAGAAGAGTTTAGATTAGATCTTGCTTGCGAAATTGTAGTTTGAATATACTAGTGTAATAGGAGAACGATATAGATTAATGATCAAGGATTGTAGTGCCATGTCTGTTTAACTAGTTCCAAGAGATTTAGGAGCCAGTAGTTAAGTAGGAGAAAAGGTTAACCTCAAGAGGGGCACATCGGTAATTGATAATAATTGATAAAAGACTTCGAGATATAGATAATTGATAATAATTAATTTATAACTTGATAGGTAAAGTTGAACAGTTCTTCAGCGAAATCAATACCCGAGGATACCTTTTTGCTTACTTTCTTCCATAACTATTTGTTTTTTTTTTTCTTGTTTTTAGTTTAAGTTCAAAACCATCATGGTTGGGTCCCCAAATAAAACTAAATAAATAAATAAATATATATATATATATTTATAATAGTTCGATGATTCAAATACTTGATTCCTTGAGGATGATACTCGGTCTAGGGTTGTTTTATACTTTGTTACATCTTGACGCGTGTGCACTTGCACTTATCATGCTTTTTCGGCACTGTTGCCAGAGATTCGATGCCTTTAAATTCTTCTAATATTGAGAATTTTCTATGGTTTTAATATAGTGTGTATTGTTTTTGTTTTTGTTTAGTACATGCAATAGATTCATTGGTTTGGCTGTCTTTCTTTTGTTCAAGAGATTGATCATACGTTCATAAGAAATCTTAGGGGAAGCTTAAGGGTCGGGTTCGATACCATGGCTCAACCACCTCTGGAACCAAGGATGATAAAAGACTATCTCCAGCCAACTATTTTGTTTGCTTAGCTTGGGATCTGTCACACCCCCTCCCAAGTTTACCTGCATAACCTGGAAGGAGACGTGAGGACAGTATACATCACCCCTCTAGTGACGCATACTATCCATTCCTTCACACACATTCTACACTGCTCATAATGTAATCTCCACATTCTAAGACATTTTAAACATCACATATAGAAAAGTATATACAAGCCAAAAACGAAATTTCTCAACTCTTTTACTTGTCCTTACACAACCCATAGTTCAACCCCGGGTAATTGTACATACATATCTACATGCCACCTAATTAAGGTTTAACATACAAATAACACTTCAACAAGTCAGATTTTCCGGAGACTCGAAGCTTAAGCAGGGCGAGTGGGAGTAGGCAAAGCACCAGAAACGTCTTTGCTACCTGGAGGGGAAAGAAAACATTGAAAACATGAGCTAAAGGCCCAGTGAGTGACAATGTTAACAAACCATTTTAGTTCAAAAATCATCAGTAGTAAAACTGAGTTCAACATCAACATAAAACATGCAATCACTTCAAATACATTAGTTAAAACAAACTTAATTGCCCTTATCAATTCATACATGATTTTTTTAACAAATCATAAGAAAACAGTTTAGATACAATACTTTTCCCTTAGTTGAAGTGGAGCAAAACTCAACACCCCAACGTCGAAAACATATAAGGCTCGATGTGGAACAAGACTCAATGCACCAGCATATAATGTGACAACCAAACTTTTAGCAACCAATGCGTTGAAAAGTCTGAAGCAAAGGAATAAAAGACCATGTTGGACGCATGGTCAAGACTGAAGTAACGCATAGTAAAAGCGGACGTAGAGGAAGTACTCAAGCACTTAAAGGAAAGAAGTAAGACGCATAGACTTCTATTATAGGATATTTTCAAGTGTTGGAAAGTAGAAGGTTGTGAAGTAGACATAAAAACCATGGTGAACGCATGCTAATTCATCTAAAGAGAAATAGTTAAATATAAGGCAAATGTTAAAAGAATAACCTTGGAAATAATCAAGGAATGATTAAGGATAGAAAGATGGTCATGGACACAGGATGGAAGTAAACGCAACAGGACCAACGCTTAGTGGTATTGTGTAGGCATTGGATTGTAATGGCGTGGCTATACGTGGAAGGTGATCACGAATGGTTGTAGTGAGTTGAAGTAGTCGCCGCGTCGACGGGAGAAGAAACGTATTTGGCGCGTTGGTAAGGTTGTAATGCATTGAAATCCCTATGCGTTGAGACAGTTATCTCTATGTGTCAAAGACGGTAGTGTAGTTGTTTATGAGCTAGACAAGTGAGTAGGGAAGCTCAAACTTTAGAGGAAACTCAATAAACGCATGAGGACATCATATGGATTGAATGGCTATCTATTTGAAATATTGGACAAATAAGATAAGTTATAACAGCCAGGTGGCTTCATATAAACTCGACACCTTAAAATAAGGATGTGTTAATAAGGTATGTTAAGTGTTTCATGCAAGGCGACACTTGGACTAATGCATGATTAGTCAGACATGCAGAGCAACCTGTAGCAACCAAGTGGTAAAAGGAGAGGGGAAGATGAATGGCGAGCCGCTATAAATAGGACTCTGAGGGGGAAAGTAAGGACTAATGACTTTGGAGTAAGAAATCTTGAGAAAAGGGAAGGAAGAAGGTATTCATGATAAATTTAATCATCCGATAATAAAGGAAGATGTCTTGCCTCGGGGTCGGCCTTGCGTTGAGAACAACATTACGTTCAAGGTGAACGCTGCGTCCAAAATTGGATGATGCGTTCAAGTTAGGCTTTACGTCCAAGAGAGGTTAACGCATCTGGAAAAAGGAAAGAGTTAGGAAGCACCTTGAGTTAATCATCAACCTTGCGTTTTAAAGGCAGGGTTGCGTCTAATCAAACTGACAGAAGAACGTCAATCTTAAGTTCCAAAGTTAGAACGCTGCGTTCAACTGAGCTACTAGAGGGTGGAAGCAGCTACCTTGTGGGTTAAAAGCTGAAGCCTTGCGTTTAAGAAGCTCGGGAAAACAGGGATTTGAAAGAAAAAGGGAAAAATTCCTTAAGAGATTTGTGAGTGACTCTTTCCTTTCTTCGAAAATGAATTTTATTAAAAATGTTGCTACGTGATACGGCTTTGAGATGACTGTTTCTGTGAAAAGCATAATGTTTGAATATATTGTTCAAAAGGCATGTTTTATTGGATTGCTTTATGATAACGAAAGGCATGTTGCAAAATATTGTTTATCAAGGAACATCCAGTTTTCTGCAAAAGATTTAGATAAACTATTTATGTAAATTGATGGATAAAAATGTTTTAGAGGAGGCTCAATGCTAATAAGGCATGTGAGTTTTCCCGGGACCCAGTACTTGGACAACCACCTAAAAAATGTTTTAGAGGAGGCTCAATGCTAATAAGGCATGTGAGTTTCCCCGGGACCCAGTACTCAAGGACATGAGAAGGTACTTGGGCAACCCGCCATATTCCTATGTGCACATAGAGGTTATATGCTGGTGTGTTGAGTCTTGCTCCGCATCGAGCCTTGTTGTTTTCGACGTTGGAGTGTTGAGTTTTGCTCCACTTCAACTAAGGGAAAAATATTGCAACTAAACTATTTTCTTACGATCTGTTGAAAATCATGTACGAGTTGATAACGATTTTATATGTTTTAGAACGGATTCACGAGATTGGCAAGGTTTTGCAAAAGAATTGTTTTAGTTGAACTCTCGTGTTAAATCCTTGTTTTATATGTATTGTCTTGGCAAGCCTCTGTTCGAACTAAAGATAGTTTTTACAAAATCAGTCACTCACGGAGCTTTTAGCTCACGCTTTCCTACTTTATTTTATTTTCCAGGTAGCAAGCGAATTCGGGATGCTTTGCCTACACAGAAACCTCGTCTGGGCTGTTTTTGGCGGAAACGGTTGGATAGTGAACCTTACAGAGGAGTCAAGGTTACTGTCTTCACATCTCTTCTCAAGTTAAAGGAGGAAAATCCTGGAAGGGGTGTGACAAGTTGGTATCAGAGCGAAAGATTTCGGGAAAAGGGAAGTTTAGACTGTGAATCTAAAAGAAAGATTGTAATATAGTGAATTATGATTAACAGACAGACGAGGTAGGCAAGCAAACACCGAAACTTCGTAAGCTACCTGAGGAGTGAAAAGAAAATTTAGAGGATTCACAAGTAAGTATGAGCTCATACAACTAAATGTATTGATTATGAATAATTCGGTGATTAATTAATGATGTTAAGAAGGGTATGAGAAAGATTCCGGAAAGAGAATAGGGATTAGTAGAAATTAAGGTCTGAGGAGTCTTATGCGTTGAAATGAAGGAAGGGAGGATTTCTTGTTGATTCCTTAAACTTACTTAACTTGTTTTAATAATAATGAGTATGCGAAATCTGTTTTATGGAGTAGTTAAGGATAGTATTTGTGTTGTGCTAAAAGGATTCAAGAGGATCCCAATGCTGAGGGATCATAGGTGAAGGCACTTGAGGGATTACAATGTCAAGAGAAGCAGTGGGGAAGTAATTAGATGCGAATGTAATGAAAATTGGTACATGAAGTTGTGTACGTTGAGAGTTGCTCCGCCACAGCTGGAAGGGCATATTTGTATTAACGGTATTTTAAAGGGAGAAATGAATGTTTATGTCGGTGAAAATTATGGATGAGTTAATTTGCAAGAAATCATGATGGAAGATTGGAATCTTAGATGACAAATTGATGATGTAAGAATATAAGGAAATTCAAGTATCACAGTTATACTTAGAAGCATACTTATGTGATAAGGAGAGTTAGAAGAATACATAATATCGGAAAGGATATTTCATTAAGAATTAAATATTCTTGCAAGGAATATCCTCACGGATGATGGGGTATGAATGCATGATATTCTAGTAGAAAGAAAATTGATTTAGTATAATGTGTTAGAAAAGGGAAAATGATGCTTTCAGGATAGAGATAATCGCGTGGTTCACACTTGGTTGAGAAGCTATTAAGCTGAGGTTAGGATTAGCGGTGGCAAGCTAAACAAGTGAAGTGTTATGTGTTGGAAACCGAACTATCATGTTCAACAAAATCGTTTTAAAGTAAAATAAGTGTCACTCACAATTCTTCTTACGCCTTGAGTGGATTATACGCCTTTCCTATTTCCTCTTGGCCTGAAATAGTTATACTTCTTTTCCATTCATCAAAACATAAACAGTAACTCATTACACGCACAATGTTTGTAATTCATCACGCGATTAGGCTCTCATAGGTTTATTCTCAAACTTTAACACTAAAGCTATAACTACTAATTGTTCCTTACCCTTCTGTTATACCCTGATTCCAGGGACACTTTGTGTGCAGTTTACTCCTGCTGTTATACCCACGTTGAGCTTTAACTACTCCTTAACAAAGCTGACTGCTACAGCCTTGATCTCTCTACTTAATCCCTGCTAAAAACGCATTTCCAGCCCATATTAAGACTTCTTCCCTTCTACAAATTTGTAAGGAATTAAGTTCCACAGCTTACCTCAAAATTTCAAGGCTTAACTCTTTTTCGTTCTCCAGTTATGCCAAAATCACTTCGCGTTGCTCCGGATTGCATAGCAGTTCTATAGTTGCTGCTTTTACCTAAAGATTCATGTGATAAACTTCGGTTTCAGCTCAACCATCCTTCATAAGACTTGTTAGGAATTATGTTAACTTAATAACCTCAAAATTTCAGCCCCAAACTCGGCTTCCTTGAGTCGTTCTACTCCAAACATCAACCACTGTTCAGTCTGTGCATCTGCAATCAGTCTCCTGTTCCAGCTCTGATTTGAGCACCAAAACGAGTGAAATTTCGTCCAAAAACTAAAAGAACACCTTCCTCTTCCTTCTCTTGTGGTTTCTCTGAAAGATGGAACCGACTTAAGCTCTCGAAACATGTCTGAAAGTGATTAAACTCACCTATATATCCTGCCGACTTATCCCTCACAAGTACCGAGATGATAATGCTGACTTATCCCTCACCCATAGGCTGGTGCGGGTCTTTTCTTCGATGCAAGGCACTCATGTCTATGTTCTCCTTCAGTGTCTTCAGCAACTAACCATTCTCAGCACATGGTGTTCTCGGCGCCTCCTTCTTCCGAAGCATACAACATAGTCATTCACACCACTAGCTTCATCGCGTCAAGACCGTTCTGTCTTAGACGCAGTGTGACTTAAGCGCATGGCTGTCTTCGACGCATGGTGACTTCAACGCATGGCTGTCTTCGACGCATGGTGACTTCAACGCATGGTTCAAGCATATTCTTTTCTCGCCAATGATCACTTATCCTTCGATGCGACGACTACTTCATCTCACAACCCTTCGTGATTCAATCAACAACACATGGTTCCTCAAATAATTCAACTTCCCGCTACTTTCACCAATGCATGGTCTTGGCTAACACTTAACTAAAATTTTGCTCTACTTCTCGGCTACTTTTCCTCTAGCAACGCATAACCTCAATCGCATTGCTCTCCCCAACACTTGGTTTTACAAGTTAGTGTTTACAGGATCACACATGTACCCATTGATTACTGTTAAGAATTTTGTGTTCAAGCATGGTCTCATCTAGATGGTGTGAAGCTGTGCATTTAGAGGGAGTCTAGCTGAGGATCCTTACTAGGCACATCCACTGATTTTTTTTAGATTAGTGGCATGGTAAAAAATGTGTCTGCTGATGCTATTCACTTATGTATGTTTCCTTTTTCTATACAGAGGAAGGCCAAGTATTGGATTGAGTCGATCTTGCTAGCCAACATCACCACCTGGGATGAGCTAGCTTAGATGTTCGGAACAAAATTTTCCCACCAACTAAGATGACGAAGCTAAAAATGGAGATTGACATCTTTAACTAAAATGAAGGTGAGCAACTGTTCAAGGCGTAGTTAGGGTGTAAGAAACTCTTGCAAAGTATCCACAACATGGATACTCGAACTAGTTGCAAATCCAATGTTTTACAATGGACTGTCCAACACAACAAAGTCCATCTTGGATGCAACTACAAGAGGATTCATTTTCTCCAAGATAGCTAAGGCAACCATAATATTGTTGGAGGACATGGCCACTATAAGTTACAATTGGCATTTAGAGAGAGCTACTACCAAAGCGGTGGGTTTATATGAATTGGATGAGGTAAATGCATTAAAGGCTGAAATGGCCACCTTGACCAAGAATAAAATTATGGTGTTACGTAATCCCTAATTGATTGCATCGATGTCGACATGTAGTTTGTACACGATAGTAGAGGTTTCTTATGTGTAGCTGGCTAACAATGTCAATATGCACCAAGGTAGCTATCATGGGAACCCAGCCTAGTTCTAGTTCTCTTAGTTCCTTGCACCTCATACTCAACTACCTACACATTATCACCCATGTTTTAATTTTCATGAAAATTTCTCTTATGCTAACACCAGGAATGTTTTATGGGCTCCTTCAATCTTTGCATCAACATCCCTACCTCCGACAGAGAAGAAGGCTTTGATTTTAGGAGTTAAGGGTGATTTCATAAAGAAGTTCAGGAGAAAAAAATACAATTGGAAAGCATAGTGGCCAGTAATGGGAATTCTATTCAAAATATCGAGGAAATGAACCAGATTACCATTGTGGTCAATAGCAAGTAGAAGGGAAGTGTTCTAGCTGCTATGATGGGAGATCCTAGGAGCAATGTAAGGCAGTGACTCTTGGGAGTGATAGACCATTAGTAGAGCCTATGGTGAATGTGGAGCTTGTGCAAGATGAGTTGGATCTTGGAAGATGGGAGAAACATAAAGGAGAAGAGAAGACAAAGAAAAAGAAAAAGAGAATGATGAGAAGGAGATAGTTAATGAAAGAAAGAGGCATGCACCTACATTGTCATCTTAAAGGAAGTTGTAAAACCCAAAAACCTAAACTAACCTCCTCATAAAAGGTGAAAAGAGACGTGTGGATTTTGGGAGGATTGGAAGGAGTTAGGAAAAATTTGAGAAGAGTAAGATTTCTAGGCTTGTAGAGTTAGAGAATTTTTGGAGGTTTAAAGCACACTATGCTTTGAGCTCACTTTGGGGGGGGGGGGGGGAAGAAAA
>QLSR01000077.1:1343228-1412438 GCA_031780015.1 Citrullus colocynthis
GGGGGGGGGGGGGGGGAAGAGAAAGATAAATGTTTGTCCAAAATTGAGTTTTGAAGAGAGAATTGGTCATAGAAGTGTTTGGGAGAAAACTATGCTATGAGATTTTTCTTAGAGTTTTTGGACTATGCATTGAGAATGGGAAGCAAGTATGCTTTGAAAGGAGAAACTTTGAGGTGAACTTGGAGTTGAACTCATAAGCTTAAAGATTGGGAAATTTGACTAAGTTTTGGAAGAAAGTTGGAAATGTAGGACCAAGTTCAACTTATCTACCTTCGAGCCAAGGTTGAAACGCATGTCCTGGGAAGATGATAAGTGTTGGATGCATGGGAGGGCATGATGGACGCATGGTCCATGTCTCGGAAAGCTTTTGGCTAAGTGTTAGGTAACTCATGATAGTTGAAAAGTGACACTTAGGCCAAAGGGTGAAGGTTGGGCACATAGTTTGTAAGTTAATGGGATTTTAACTAAGTGTTGGGCAACTCATAATAGTTGGAAGGTAACACTAAGGCCAAAGCAAGGAAGTTGGATGCATGGCTTGGCTAGAGACAAGATTTTGGTTAAGGGTTAAGCAACCTATCTTAGTTAAAGGAAAAAAACTTAGGCCAAAGATTAAACATAAAAAGTTGGACGCATGATATGACTAACAAGGTGAAAATTTGGCTAATTACAAGAGGCCTTAAACACACGGTAGTGAGGAACTAGGGGAGTTGGATGCATACTTTAATTTGAGGGGAAATTTGGTTAAGTGTTGAATGGTTCTTATTGGTTAAAAGGCAGCAAAAGGAAACATACCTGAATTAAGCACAAGTTGGCCGCATAGCTAGGGTAGTTGGATGGATGGTTGAGATAACCGAGCCTAATTGAACGCATGGTAGGCGTTCAAGAAGGGGGAAAATAAGTAGGAGGTGACTAGCTCTGAGTTTGAACACATCAAGAGGTGAAGTGTCAACATGCATGAATAGGTTATGCATAATGAAGCCACATAAGAAGTTAAGTGTCAAGCTTAGGAGAATTCTTGGATGACAAGGACAATCTTCTCAAGCCTATAGATAGAACTTGAAACATTTGGGAATTCATACAATTCACTTTCAAATGAAAGTTCATCAAGAGAGAAAGAACTTGAGGGAAGAAAAACTTTGCTCGAGGAAGGAAAAAGGGGAACCAGGCGTCCAATACATAAAGTAGACGTCTAAGAGAGTTGTCATACGTCTAACTCAAGTAGTCTAGGCGTCCAAGAAGGCAGTCCAGGCGTCCAACATAATCTCTCAGGCATTCTAGGTGTTGCCAGGTGTCAAACTATGTACAAGGCATCCCGAAGAGCAATTCCAGGCATCTAAAGGAGGTTTTGGGCGTCCAACTTGCTGTTTTAAGGTTTGTTGTGTGTCTTTTGGACCATAAACTTAGTCATGTTCTCAAGGGTGAAGGATAAGCTAAGTTTTTGGAAGGACAAAGAGTTCAGAACAAGGTTAAGAGGATTTTAAGGCCAAAACCCTTATCTACGGTGAGTGGTTTCTGTTCTAAGAGTTAATTTTATTTTTCCTTACATTGTACGTTGTTATGTTGTAAAGCAAGGGAAGCCACACAAAATGGAAGAAGGATCTAAAGATCTAGAATCTGAGCCTATGGCGAAATTTCATAGGATGGTCAGAGGGTTACCGTAACCTAGATTCTGAGCGTAGAAGAACCTCACATGGGATGGTCAGAGGACTGATGGATCTAGCTTCTGAGCCCATAAGAGATAGGTCTATGTGCACATAGAGGGAATGACGGTCTGCTGAGCTAAGTGGAACCAACAGGGAGTGAGTATGGTATAGAGATAACCACTGGTATTGAGGTTTGAGTAGTTAACCTCATTATGATGTAACCTCATTATGATATGTTAACATTTAAGTTGTTTGGTATGTTTAAAGTGTCAAAAAGGAACCCAATGCTTTAATATGTAGCCACTCACTACGCATAAACTCACTCTTTTCCTTTATGCTCCTTTCACAAGTGGTAGAGGAGTTTCCGTTGCTGCATGAAGTTGAGGTCTGCCACAGGATAATTATACTTTACTGGACATTACTAAGTTGTAAAATAAGTTGTAAATCTGTTTAAGAATTACATAAATATTATCTGTTCCATTCTCGCTGCTTAAGCTTAGTGTTGGCACAAAACGAGAATGTTAAAAGTTGAGCAGTAAACGTCAAAGAAGAGGTGATGTTTGCTGTCTTCACGCTCCTTTACGATTTAAAGAGATTAATCTAGGAAGGGGTGTGACAGAAGTTTTATGACCCTGATTCTTATGTTCTTAAAAACATCCCTTAACCTTAATGATTTCAAAAGAAAAAGTTGGATGCACAATTTTCTAAATTTCTAGATGTTTTAAAAAAAAATCTCATATTAGTTTACCTTTTGCTGATGCACTTAAACAGATGTAGAACTATGTGAAGTTCATGAAGGAGGTGTATCCAAGAAGAAGAAATTTGAAAAGCTAATCTTGCTTGGTTATTATATTTTATGTGCTTAATTGTTTATATTTATAGATTCAAGAGCAAATCATGCATTTTGGAGCATTACGAGCCATTTGGGGTTAATTTGGAGCAATTGGGAGTCATACGCAGCACTTGAGGCTTTAACGAGCGAAAAAGGACTAGAACACCCTAAGGAGCCTTGGTATTGTGACGTTGGGCGGCGCTAAGGACAAAACACAAGGGAATACTAGAGCATTGGAATGTTTTTTGCATTGTGGCAGATGGCCCTCGAGGGCAAGAGTGTTACAGCACTACCCCTCAACGCCGCAACACTCCCTTGATTCTTTATGGGGCAATTGCAAATATAGTAATCAAGCCCAAAATTTAGATTCTTCCTTCAAAGTCTATCAGTGATAGAGCATATTTGGTAGGAGTCTATCAGTGATTGAGTCTATCACTAATAGATTTTGCTATATTTGCATTTTCTTCAAATGTTGTTATACCCTTAATTATTATCCCTAAAAATGTTACCTAACACAATTACCCATTCTTTATATATCATTTTCCACTTTTAGGGCAAATGAAGGTGGAGATTCATGGTGGCTGATAAATGCCAAAAAGTGCAACTACTTCCCGCACTAATGTATTTTGCTTCAGTAGTGGACATGAATACATAGTTTTGCTTTTTACTGAACCACAAAATCAAATTATTTCTGAAAAAGAAACATCCACCAGAGGTTCTTTTTCTATCTTTTGAGCTTCCTGCCCAAACAGCATCATAGTACCTTACAAAGGTGTAATTCGTATCAAAGGTGTATAGCAACTTGTAATCGCTGGTCCCATTGATGTAGCCGATAATTCTTTTTGCACTCATTAAATGGTTGGATTTTGGTATGGACTGATACCGAACACAAACCTCAACTACAAATGTAATGTCAGGTCTACTTGTTGTTTGGTACAACAAACTCCCAATGATACTTCTTTACAGTTGTTCATCCACTGGAGTTCCCCCACTATCTTTAGTAAGTTTAGCATGAGTGGGTGCAGGGGTTTGTTTGATACTAGCCTTTTCAAGACCAAACTTCTTAACCAGATTTTTTGCATATTTTGACTCAGAAATGAACACTCTTTCATCCATCTGCTTGACTTGATTTGATACCAAACACAAACCTCAACTGCAAATGTAATGTTAGGTCTACTTGTTGTTAGTTACAACAAACTCCCAATGATACTTTTGTACAGTTGTTCATCCACCGGAGTTCCCCCAATATCTTTAGTAAGTTTAGCATGAGCGGGTGTAGGGGTTCATTTGATACTAGCCTTTTCAAGACCAAACTTCTTAACCATAATTTTTTTGCATATTTTGACTTAGAAATGAACACTCCTTTATCCATCTACTTGTTTTGAAACCCCAGGAAGTAAGACAGTTCACCAACCATACTCATTTCAAATTCCTCCTACATTTGTTTCACAAACTGACTTACCATTTCTAGTGACATTCCTCTAAACACAATATCATCCAAATAGATTTGAACAATTACAAACTGGTATTTGTATTGTTTTACAAACAGGGTTCTATCAACTCCCCCTTGATTGTAACCGTGCAGTTCAAGAAATTTAGTTAGCCGCTCATACCAAGCCCTAGAAGCTTGTTTAAGGCCGCATAAGGCTTTATTCAGCCGATACACAAAATGCAATATTTCTAGATCAATGAAACCCTTGAGTTGTTCAACATATAGTTCCTCATTCAAGTACCTGTTTAGGAAGGCACTTTTAACATCCATTCGATACAGTTTAAACTTCAAGGAGCAAGAAATTCCTATTGGGATTTATGTCCTATATCTTGTAGCCTGTGTAAATTTGTAAATAATTAATAAATAAAGTATTATTTATTTATGTAATAATTATTATTTGTTTGCATAACGCAAAATCCAATAAACTAAGATCCTAGGTTATTTAATGTATCTTGAACGATATATGGTTGACATATCATTGGATCGTGTTCAAGAAATAATCTAACAGGTCTACAGTATATGGGTGAGGTTGGGTGCCTCATCCTGGTAACGCTATGAATACGACCCACTTTGTAAGTGTTACAAACGGTTTGACCCAAATCGTTCATGTAATGACATGTAACTAGCTTCAACGTCCTCCGTTCACTCTCCTTCAAGTACCGATTGGTGTCCAGATTTATCAGCAACAATCACGCTTCTGGTTCCAGCTTCAAAATCATCATGAACTGATCTGATTTCTACCTAAATTCGATATAAGCACCTTCTTCTGCCTCTCCTCATTGTTCGTCTGCGAAATAAAGTTGATTTGAGTTCGAAAATATGTCCAAAAAGGCTTAATTATTCGATGCACTCCTTTATATGTCGATATAAATCACCGACTTACCAGCTCTAACATCATCTTCCTTCTTGAATTAGCCAACGCAACCTTCCATGCACAACTTCGACAACCCATAGTCTCAACTTACTATGCCACTGATTGCCCAATGCAATAGCCGATTACCGCATGGCCCTCTCGGCCACTTTTCTATGTCCGACGAATACCATCCTTCAACGCATAGGCCATCTCAATGCATACCAATGCCAACTTCTAGCACATAGTAGCCTTCAACACATACTTCTACTAACGCATATTGCACCCTTCTCCCTTCACATCTATTTCCATGTCGAGCTGCCATCTTCAACGCATGCTTATCTGCGGCAACTCTTGTTAAGCTTAGACATACCCTCAACGCATGGTCACTCATCACATGGCCAACACTTAACCATTTTTACTCTCCCACAACTTGGCCAATTTTCTTTACTCGCCTGCCCCATAATTTCTTCTTACTTACCTTCTCTCAATAACAAGTACGGGGTTTACACTAATGTCTCCGCGACATAAGGATTAATAGACAAGACTTACATGCAAGTCAAGGATAATGGGTATGGATCCCGATCCATTGACAAGAGACGAATGCAAGCTGGTACGCTTGAAACTGATGTTGCCACTAATCTTTCAGCTCAGACTACCACTATGACATCTTTGTTGAAGACAATAGCAATGAACCACCAAGGTGGATCAGGTGCTGAGGTGGACGCAATGAATGCGGTGAATCCGACAACATCTATAAGCTGTGTGCAATGTGGTCAGGGACACCTGTATAATATGTGTCCTTATAACCCACAGTCCATTTGCTATGTTCAGAACAACCCGTACGCTAAAACGTATAATCCGGGTTGGAGGAACACCCTAACTTTGGATGAGGAGGAAACCAACAACAAACTCAGGGAACTGAGCAACAGCCGCTGAGAGGCAACATTCTTGTTTACAACCAAGGTATTCAAGGGCATCAGCCACAAAGAAACTAGTCAGCAAACGCATCATCATCATCCATGGAAGCTCTACTACGAGAATATACGATAACTTGTAGAAATACAAGTTATTACAGCCTCTCTCTTAGAAAAATAGAGATTAAATAGAGAATTATGCGGTAGTATTAGTCAAATTCTATTGATAAATCTTCCTATGCGTTATACTCTTAAAAATTGATGAAGAGCAACCTGTAGATGCGTTGGCAAATTCTTAACGCAAGACTATACGTTAGCAACCTGTGACGCGTTGACATCTGCTCAATGCAGGATGATGCGTTAGAACATATGGATGTGTCGAAATAAGTGAACGCATGAACCCAATTCTCCATGGACGCATAACGACCAGAAACGCAAGGCACCGGAAAATCAGATCAGAATCTTGAGAGATTGTCGGAAGATTGACATGCACGATCTGTGGCTGGAGTGGTGGATCTAAATTGAACCGAGAATTACGCAATTAGGCGAGATAGACGCACGACATAAATTGTGCCTTCAATCACGCAGATTTGCCACTAATTACGAATGCAGCCTCTATAAAAGGGCAAACTTGCAAGCTGAAAAAGGGTTGTTGATTCTCGAAAGAATTCCTAAGTGACAGTAGAGTTTTCTCCAGAAGACAACCGGAGACGAATAGCTCGAGAGAGAAGAGTCTTCCTTCCACCTGACCACTTCACAGCAGATCTCACGCTTCCATTCCAGCGACTCAAGACATTGATGCCTTCCTGCTTTCTATCTCTTTCTCAAGCTTTGATTTTAGATTTGTGTCAAGACAGTGAGCTGTCTAAAATTGTATTTCATTCATTAATCTACAATTCTTCCATGTCTTCCATGTCTATCCGATGCTTATGTCCATCTAGCTAATTGATAAAAGTAGTAATAATCAGACTGCTTGAGAGGGTAAGTGATTGTGGAACTCAATTGACAAGGCTAAGAAGTGTTACGTGTCTATGCAGTATAGACATATAACGCATAGCGGCTGACAACCGGGAGAAGAGTCGCAAGTATGAATAGACTATCACGATGCTTTTCTGATTTTAGATGTTAACCAACCCGAACCCTGTTTTTATCCATTCATTTAATCTATTTAGCTGACTTTACTGTGTCGCATACCTTACCATCTACCACATTTTAATCTAATGTACATGTTATTGCTTTCTTTAGTTAGACGCATCCCTCATGAAATATTTTTGGTTACCACTCCAACTCTAATAATCCAATTAATTATAAAATTAGCGTAATCCTTGTGTTCGACCTCGGACTCACTGAGAAAACCTATTTCTTTGCTTATACTTGGGTTAAGAATAGGAAAACTTAACAGATTAGAAATGCATAACATTAAGCATGTTTAACGCATAGTATGTTAAACGCATAGTAAGCTTAATAATAATAGATAAACACAACAGCAAGTTTTTGAACTTCAAATCTGTTGCACAAACAAGATATTAGTAAGAATGAAGCAATGCTCCAAAGCCAAGCCACTGCAATTCGCAATTTAGAAGTTCAAATGGGACAAATTGCAGGTGAGCTAAAAAACAGACCCCAAGAAGCATTACCAAGTAATACCGAAACCCCACGATGTAACGGTAAAGAACAATGTCAAGCTGTGACATTGAGAAGTGGGAAAATTCTTCCCACTATTACGCAAGACTAGAGGACGCAAGAAAACCTATAGCCTCACATCACTCCACAACCAACTCCAACAACACCAACTAATGATCTGCAGCCATCATCAACCACCACAACTTCTCAAGAACAAGAGAAGAGATAGAGGAGAGAAAAAGCAACATAGGCAGAACCTGCGTCGGTATATCAAGATACTAAACCTTTCATGCGTTCACCTTTCCCTCAATGATTAAAGAAGAAAAATAATGAGGGCCAATTTAGAAAATTCCTGGACATTCTCAAACAACTTCATATCAACGTTCCGTTGGTGGAAGCCCTGGAACAAATGCCAAGTTATGTCAAATTTCTAAAAGACATACTATCCAAGAAGAAAACGCTCGGAGAGTTTGAGACAGTAGCGTTAACGAAGGAATGCAGTGCATTGTTCAAAAGCAATATACCTGCTAAACTAAAAGATCCAAGAAGTTTTACATTGCCATTCTCTATAGGGGGAATGGACGTAGGTCAGACATTATGTGACTAGGAGCCAGTATAAACTTAATGCCACTGTTTATATTCAAGAAGTTGGGTATAGGGGAAGCACGGCCCACCACAGTCACACTTCAACTTGCTGACCGCTCCATCAAGCATCTCGAGGGCAAAATCGAGGATGTTCTTGTAAAGGTGGACAAATTCATCTTCCCAGTTGACTTCATAATCTTGGATTATGAAGATGATAGAGAGGTGCTCCTAGGAAGACCTTTCTTAGCTACTGGACGGGCCTTGACTGACGTCCAAGAAGGGGAACTAACAATCCGTGTGGATGACCAGTAGGTAAAGTTTAATGTCTCTAATGCGTTGAAATATCCTGATGATTTTCAATCTTGTTAGATGATTGAAGATATAACTGAAACAAAGGCAAGCATCACAAACACATTGTTAGAGGATGAAACAATTTTGGATGAATGATGAGCACTTGAAAAGTGCTTTCTTTTCTCTCAAATTAAGGGAGTTTATATTAGATTTCACCTGTTTGTTAGTGGTTTTCAGGTTAAAATGAGGAAAATTAGAAGAAAAGACTAAAAGATCAAAACCGAGAAAGAATACCGCGAAAAAGAACTGAAAAACCCAAAATGGAAGAAATTGGGGCAGACCTAAAGAGGCACAAAACGGAGAGAATTGAGTGAGAGTTCAATGAGTGAGTTAGTTGCAAGGAAGAGGAAAAGAGTTCGAGATAGTCGTGGTGCCCTTCGAATTCCAACGTGAGAGCCAAGGAGATCGTGACGGTGCAACCTCAATCAAGAGCCTCTTTTCAGTAGAGTTTCCCTTTCTTTACACTCTTTCTTTGTTTATTTTGCTTAAACATGTTGCTTCAAGCTATGAGTGGCTAAACTCTTTAGTTTTAGGGTTTTGATGATTTGTTTATGAAATTATTTTGATCTTGTAGACTTTCATGGTTTTGTTGGAATGATTATGCTTTGCATTGTTATTGAGTGTAATTCTTGTGGATTGGCCATCTTCACATGTTAGGTTAGATGTATGATTGAGAGATTGTATGTTTAACTTGATCCATAACAATGAATTGTTGTTAATCTATCACGAGAGTAGTTAGGTTGACAATAAAAGTTGTTAAAGACTATTTTTAATGCCATGTAATTTTGTATTGGTTTTAAGAGATTAATAATCAATCGAGTTGCATGAGAAAGGGTTGTTTTTTAGAGAAAATAACTTGGAATTAAGTTTCTAGACTTAAGCATATGAATGACAATAAAATCCATGAAATCTATAATATTGCATGATGAAATAAACAAGGATTCATTACCCTAGAACTCTCTTTGACTCTTGTGTTTCTCACTTTAATATTTTCCTTATTTGATTTATATTTTCCATAACTCATAATTTTCAAATTCATTCCTCAAATAAAATTGATTCAACTCTAGAATAGCTAAGTAACTTAAACCTTCACAATTGAATCTCCAGTGGAACAATATTCGGACTTAACCGTCTTATATTATAACTTGACCCGTACACTTGCGATTAACACTCAAAGTGCGCATCAATGAAATGGAAGATGGAAAAGAGGAGGAAATCGATGTAATCTCCAATGCAAGTTTTGAATGCCTAGATTTGAGCAACCGATCCATGGAGAAGACAAAGCCATCCCTTGAAGAGTTGCCAGCCCTTGAGCTAAAAACACTGCCGACGCATCTTAAGTATGCATATTTGGGAGAAGAGAGCACGCTATCGGTCACCATATCCTTTGCGTTGACTACAGACCGTGAAAAGGCTTTGCTGCAGATATTGAAAAATCATATCAAAGCCATTGGATGGACCCTAGCGGACATCAGAGGAATAAGCCCTTCATATTGCATGCATAAAATTCGGTTGGAAGAGAGTAAGGAAGGCTCAGTAGAAAGGCAACGCAGGCTTAACCCAGCCATGAAAGAGGTTGTGAAGAAAGAAATCATCAAATGGCTCGACGCAGGGGTCATTTATCCAATCTCTGACAGCAGTTGGGTAAGCCCAGTTCAGTGTGTACCTAAGAAATGGGGGATGATAGTGATCACGAACAGTAAAAATGAGTTGATACCAACAGGAACGATCACTAGTTGGCGCATCTGTATGAACTCCCTCAAGCTGAATGCGGCGACAAAGAAAGATCACTTTCCATTGCCATTCATTGACCAGATGCTAGATAAGCTAGCAGGAAATGAATTTTTGTACTTCCTTGACGGGTATTCCGACTATAACCAGATCATGATAGCTCCGGAAGATCAAGAGTAGACAACGTTCACGTGTCCATATGGTACCTTTGCGTTCAGACACATGCCAATTCGGGCTATGTAATGCACCAGGAACATTCCAAAGGTGCATGATGGCGATATTTTACGAATATCTGGAACATTCAGTGGAGGTGTTTATGGATGACTTCTCAGTATTTTGGGGAGTCATACAATGAATGCTTGGCTAACCTGGAATGAGTATTAAAGAGATGCGAAGACACAAACCTAGTCCTCAACTGGGAGAAATGCTACTTCATGGTCACTGAAGGTACTGTGTTGGGACATAAGATTTCTAAGGTTGGAATGGAAGTTGATCGAGCAATAATAGATGCGATAGCCAAACTGCCAGCCCCCACAAATGTAAAGACTTTGCGAAGTTTCCTAGGCCATGCAGACTTTTATAGAAGATTCATCAAAGGATTTTTGCAAGTCACAAAACCACTGAGCGAGCTACTGGAAGCCAATAAGGAGTTCAACTTTGATAATGAATGTCTAGATGCGTTTGAGTATTTAACGAAAGCCCTAATTTCAGCACCAATTTTAGTTGCACCAAACTGGTCTCTCCCATTCGAGCTGATGTGCGACGTCAGCAACCATGTAGTGGGAGCAGTACTGGGGCAAAGAAAAGAGAAAATAATGCACCCTATCTTTTATGCCAGTAAAACATTGAACACTTCTCAGGAGAACTACACTACTACTGAGAGGGAAATGCTAGCCATAGTCTTTGCGGTTGAAAATTTAAGGCATATTTGGTAGGGTCAAAGGTGACCCATCTATAGTGATCACTCTGCAATCAAGTATTTGATGGCGAAAAAGGATGCAAAGCCTATACTCATCCGATGGATCCTGTTATTACAAGAATTTGATTTGGAGATCAAAGATAGAAAGGGAACCGAGAATCAGGTTGCGGACTACCTATCTCGGTTGGAAAATAAAGAGGTCCAGGAAAGTTGGAGTGATATAGAGGAACGATTCCCAGACGAGCACATCATGAACGCGGAGTGTCAGAAACTGTGGTATGCAGACATAGTGAATTACTTGGTTTACAACCAATGGCCTGAAGATTTCAACGCTCAACAAAGGAAGAGGCTCCAACATGAAAGTATGTTCTAATGCTGGGACGAGCCATATCTATATAGACTTGGCTTGAACCACATCCTGCGTCGATGCGTTCCAGAATATGAAACGCATAGCATTCTGAGGAGCAGTCATGAAGCATCTTATGGAGGACACTTTGGGGGACAGAGAACAGCTGCGAAGGTGTTGCAGAGTGGGTATTTTTGGCTCACATTATTCAAAGATGCAAGAGCATATGCGGTAGCTTGCGATCATTGTCAGAGAACAAGCAACATTTCCAACCGAAATGAGATGCCTCTAAACTCAATCCTGGAAGTTGAGTTGTTTGACGTATGGGAAATCAATTTTATGGGACCATTCCCTCCTTCTTGCGTTAATCAATATATCCTAGTAGCGGTCGACTACGTATCAAAATGGGTAGAAGCATCGGCCTGTGTGAAGAACGACGCAAACACGGTGTCCAAGTTCTTAAAGAAACAAATCTTTTCTCGATTTGCGACACCAAGGGCAATAATTAGTGATGAAGGTACACATTTTATAAATCGCATAATCACTAACTTATTGACAAAATTCAATGTTTCGCACAGGGTAGCAACTGCCTATCACCCACAGACAAACGGCCAAGCTCTCTGGGCATACAGAACGACATTTAAAACACCCATAGGCATGTCACCCTATGCATTGGTGTTTGGGAAAGCGTGCCATCTCCCGCTTGAGTTGGAACACAAGGCCATGTGGGCTATGAAGAAGCTCAATCTAGACCAGGACACAATTGGCGAAGCAAGAAAGCTTCAATTAAACGAACTCATGGAGTGGAGACATTCAGTTTACGAAAATGCAAAGCTATATAAAGAAAGGACCAAGAAATGGCACGACAAAAATATTAGTAAGAAAACCCTATACGTCAACCAGAAGGTCCTATTATTTAACTCAAGGTTGCATTTATTTCCAGGTAAGCTGAAGTCTAGCTGGTTTGGACCATTCATAATCGAGGAAGTGTTTCCGCATGGTGCTGTCAAGCTAACAAATGAAGACGGAACTACCTCCTTCAAGGTCAATGGACAAAGGGTAAAACCCTACCACATCGGAGAGCTTGAAATTGACAAAATCTTCATTGACCTACGCGAGTGTAATGACTAAGCTTGCGTTGAAAGGTCCCTGCGTTGTTGAATGCTCATCTTTCCAGGGACGCTTTCTTTTGCTCTTGCTTTCTTTCTTTTATTCATACTTTGTTTTTAGTATTTATTTTTTCTTTCTTTGAATTCAGTTTTAGAAGTAGTATAAATTAAATAAGCATGAAATTAGGCGTTGAGCTTCCATGCGAATTATTTGATTTCACCGCATACTCTGTCATTCGTACATGCGTTCATTGATAAACGATCTCTGTGTTGATCAAGATAAGATTAAGGGTGCGGTTAGAGCTGTATTTTTTTCAAACGCACAATACTTAACTTCCAACGCATACTTTGAACTGAAAGCTCTTCAATCATCAAGCATGCATTAACTGTATGTGTTCATCATTTCATCGCCGCATTGAATTTCTAATTACGTCTTTGTGTTTTCCCTTGTTTTAAATTCATTCTGAGTACACTTAATTATTCTCAGCTTTTATCTTTGCGTTGAAAAGTTAGTCACTGTGATGATAATCATGCTTACACCCTTTGGCCACTCTTAAGTTAGATTACTCTCAATGCGTCTGCATATTATTCCTTAGAAACACAAACCTACTTTGCATGCGTGCAAGCTGCCAATTCAAACCTCTTTTACGAAATTTTTCAACATAATCTTTGTTTACAATTTAAGCAATGAGGACCTTGCTACTCTCAATTTTAGGGGTGGAAGAGGTTTGAACTGTCAAAGATAAAATATGAGGAACCTATTTATTTCATAAAAAAAAAAAAAAAAAAATTTATGAAATGCAAAACTCCGCTGGCAAGATTAATACATTCATCTTGTTAAGAGTTTAGCTGAGAACGACACCTGCTCGTAGTTGGCTGCCTTCATGCACCCCATAGTTGGTATGTCAAAATGAAGGTGGGTAATCGTAATCAGCGACACATAGAAAAAATAAAATAATAAACTCCAATGTCTAGTGAGGAAACCGAACTTAGATAAGAGTTTAGTCGAGGACACTTGCTCATAGTTGGCTGCCTCCATGCACCCCATAGTTGGTATGTCAAAATGAAGGTGAGTAACCCTACTCGACGCATTGTAATCTAATGAATAAACAATAAAACAAATGAAAGAAAAATGAACTTTATATCTTCATCTTTTCAGACTTAGTGTTAAAAGAAGAAACAAAAATTGTGTGAATAATGAGTAAAGAATTTTGAAAAGAAAACCTGCTGCATACAAATAAAGAAAAGAATAAAGAGGTAGAAAAGTAATGTAACTAACAAGTAGTTGATTGAGTATAGCATTCTGAGAGACTAGTCAATACGTTGAGGAAATTCTTGGGCTGATTGAAGTTTCTTAGATTGAAGTTATGCTTGAGGACAAGCATTTCTCTAAGTTTGAGGGTGTGATAACTTGTAGAAATACAAGTTATTATAGCCTTTCTCTTAGAAAAATAGAGATTAAATAGAGAAACATGCGGTAGTTTGTGTTGAATTCTAGTGATAAATCTTCCTATGCGTTCTACTCTTGTAAATTGATAAAGATAATTATTTTATAGCTTTTTGAGCTTAAAATGCACATTTTAACGCAGGAACGCAAGCAACCTGTGGATGCGCTGACAACCGCTCAACTCAGAATGATGCATTCGTAACATATGGATGTGTCGATATAAGTGAACCCAAGTCTCCATGGACGCATAGCGACCAGAAATGCAAGATAGCGGAAAATCATATTAGAATCTTGAGAGATTATCAGTAAGATTGACATGCATGATCTACAGTTAAAGTGGTGGATCTAAATTGAATCGAGAATGATGCAATTAGGCGAGATAGACGCACAACATCAATTGCGCCTCCAATCACGCAGATTTGCCACTGATTACGAACGCAACCTCTATAAAAGGGCAGACTTGCAAGCTGAAAAATTGTTGTTGATTCTCGGAAGAATTCCTAAGTGACATAAAAGTTCTCTCCAGAAGACAACCACAGACGAATAGCTTGAGAGAGAAGAGTCTTCCCTCCGCCTGACCACTTCACAGCAAAACTTCACGCTAAAACTTCACGCTTCCATTTCGGCGACTCAAGACATTGAAATGCCTTCCTGCTTTCTATCTTTTTCTAGCTTTGATTTTAGATTTGTTATCAAGATATTGTACTGTTTAAAATTGTATTTCGTTCATTAATCTACAATTCTTCCATGCCTATCCATTTCTCTACACTTTCTGCTTATTACTTTGAATTCATGAGTAGCTAATCTTTCAAGGGTCACAGGTTGCGTTAGCATCTAAATTAGAACCATAGTGTACCTATTGCTTCTTATCAATTATAATCTTAATCTGATGCTTATGTTCATCTAGCTAATCGATATAAGTAGTAATAATCAGACTGCTCGAGAGAGTAAGTGATTGTGGAACTCAATTGACAAGGCTAAGAAGTGTTACCTAGACATAGGAATAACCTTGGTACTTAACACTTTCCTATGCAGTATAGACATATAACGCATAGCGGCTGACAACCGGGAGAAGAGTCGCAAGTATGAATAGACTATCATTATGCGTTTCTAATTTTAGATGTTAACCAACCCCAGCCCTGTGTTTTACCATTCACATAACTCGTTAGTTGACTTTGGTGTGTCGCATACCTCCACCACCTTTTAATCTAGTGTACATGTTATCATTTTCTTTAGTTAAATGTATCCCTTGTTAATATTATTGGTTACCACTCCAACTCAATTAATCCAATTAATTATAGAATTAGCATAGTCCATGTGTTCGACCTCGGACTTACCGAGTAAACATATTTCTTTTCTTATACTTGGGTTAAGAATAGGAAAACTTGAGAGATCATTAACGCATAATATTAAGCATGTTAAATGCATAATATGTTGAACGCATTGTAAGCTTAATAATAATAGATAAACGCAACAAGTTTTTGGACTTTAAATCTGTTGCACAACACCACTCTACCACTTTAGCTTAGTTTTACTGCTTTTTATTTTCATAAATGCATTACTATTTTGTATTTACTTAAACGCATCACTTTTCACCGCTTGCTTGTGACGCATAACTTAAATAATCCACTGAATTCTAGAATCTGCATAGTCCTGTGTTCGACCTCGAACTCACTGAGAAAACCTCATTCTTTGCTCATACTTGGCTGAAGAATAGGAAAACTTGACCAATTAGTATCGCATATATTTAGCACATTTGAACACACAACAAGTTTTTGGCGCCATTGCCGGGGATTTTTGTATTGATTCATTTCCTTGGTTTATTTTTGTTATTGGACTTCCTTAGTTAAAGGATTATTGTGAGTTTCTCCTCTGCCAGAAGCTCCAAATAGTATATGAGTGACGGGAGTAGCCTAGCACTTGATATTGGCCCTGAGATTGAGAGGACCTTCAAAAGAAGGAAAAGGCAAAATCGAAGAAGAAGGACTAATTGAAGCGCAGAAAGAAATATGGCTGAACCATAGAACCCTCCTCAAGGTGAAGTTCGAGAAAACGCAAACGCAGAACAACATACATGTCGCACCCCCTCCCAGATTGCCTATATAACCTGAAAGAAGATGTGAGGACAGCATATGTCACCCTTTTGTGACGCATACCATCCATTTCTCCACACTGATCTTGTACTGTTCACAATATACATATCACTTCTGAACACATTTCAACTATAACATATAGGAAGTTATATACATATCGATAATTCATAATACAACTCCTCCATAAAGCCCTTATACAAAACCATATTTCAATCTCCCAGTAAATGTACAACTAGGTCTACATGCCACCTATATAAGGTTTTACATACATACAACTCTTCAAAACAGGACAATTTTCTGGAAACTCGAAGCTTAAGCAGGGCGAGTTGGAGTAGGCAAAGCACCAGGAACGTCCTTGCTACCTGAAGGGGAAAGAAAAACTTGAAAACATAAGTTAATAGCCCAGTGAGTGGCTAATTTTAAATAAATTAATTTAAATAAAAAATCATCAGGATTTAAACAAATTCTGACAGAATGAGAAGAACATAGAATCATCTCATTTTCATTGATTAAATCATGTTTAAATGCCCTTATCAAATCATATATGGTTTTTCAACAATTTGTAAGTAAAACAGTACGGTTACAATACTTTTCCTTAGTTGGGGCGTTGAGTTTCATCGAAAACAAATAAGGCTCGATGTAGAGGAAAACTCAACGCACCAGCATATAAC
Organism: Citrullus colocynthis; assembly: GCA_031780015.1. NCBI lineage: Eukaryota > Viridiplantae > Streptophyta > Magnoliopsida > Cucurbitales > Cucurbitaceae > Citrullus > Citrullus colocynthis. The sequence goes on from QLSR01000077.1 coordinate 1,359,838, forward strand.
CTTTATGTGCACATAGGAATATGGCGGGTTGCCTAAGTACCTTCTCCATGTCCTTCAGTACTTGGTCCCGAGGAAACTCACGTGCCTTCTCCATTTCCTTCAACACTGAGTCTCTTCTAAAACATTTTTCCTTTAAGGAATGCAATACTTTATACAAAACAATTCATAGTCAATCTTTCATGAGAAAACAGGGCAATACATAAATAAATAACATTTCATAAACATACTTTTCATTATCGTTTAGCAAAACATAAATAAATAAGAAAACCAAACTGATATGTACAATGGAATCGTTGAAACAAGAAAAGAAATGTCACTCACTGCTCTTTTCTAGGCCTTGAGTGGATTATACGCCTTCCCTATCTCCTCTTGGCCTGAAATAAACATTTTCCCTTACATTATGCTTCTTTTACTTGATCATTTAGTTTGCATAATTAAACTCAAATCATAATTCATCACCGAGCCTCCCATTTATCCAAAGTAAACTTAATAAGTAGGGCTACTAATGAATTTCCCACATTCCAACGAGATTACTAGTGATACTACCAATAGGACACGATACTAACGACACCCGGATAAGCGAGACTAGCATGATTTACCTGACGAGTGATACCCAGCGAGAGTCAGCGAGATTTGAGAGACAAAAAGCTCTGCAATACCATCAGCAAGATTTGTCTCGCTACTCACTCTCTAGTTTTCCGGGATATCAGCTTCCTAGCGACACCAGACAGTATACTTTTCCTCCTTTCCTTTTGTTCTTCACTTCTGTCGATTAAAAGTCATATTTCCAGCCAAAATTAGAACTTGTTTCCTTATACAAACTTGTAGAGAAATATGTTTTCTAGCTTACCCCAAATTTTCGTAGCTTAACTTGTCCTTGTTCGTCAGATATTGCAAGATTTCTCCGCACTACTACAGATTGCACAGAATTTCCTTATCAGTCACTCCCAGCTAAAAGTTTACATGTTTTTATTCCATTTCAACTCAAACATCCTTCATAAAAGTTGTTCAGAATTGAGTTAACTTACTAACCTTAAAATTTTAGCCTTAGACTCGATCTCCTCGATTCGTTTCACTCCAAACATCCGATACTGTCCAACTTGTGCGTCCACAAATAACGTGCTGTTCCAGCTTAGATTTCGATACCAAAACGAGTAGACTTCTATCCGAGATCCACAAGAACACCGTCTTCTTCTTTCTTTGTAGTTTGTCTGAAAAATGAAACCTAATTAAGCTCTCAAGAATGTCTAAAAATGATAAAATATTCAATCTACTTACCTATATATATATAGCCGCCTTAACTCTCTTATGCAAGCTGGCGCGCGGGGTTTTCCTTTCTCAATTTAAAGTAAGGCATTCAACACAACCTACTATCAACATTCTCAGCAGACAGCCACCTTCAACGCATGGTGCCCTCAACGCCTCCTACCTTTAACACATACAACTCAATTAGTTATATCCGTCTCCAACGCATGGAGACCTTAACGCATGCAACCTCACCAACGCATGGTTGTTCAAAAACATACTTCCCCGCTAATGATAAATTTCTCTTCCAATGCAAGCGACTGCTTCAGCTCATAACTCTTCGTGATTTTCACCTTCAACGCATGGTCACTCAAAAGAACGATACTCTTCTCCGCTTTCATCAACGCATAGTCTTGGCCCATGCTTAACTCTTCCACTCTCGGCTACTTTGCTCTAACAATGCATGGCCACATTTCACTTGCCTTGTCCTAATACTTAGTACTATATGCCAGTGCTTACAATACAAACCCAATTATGTTGGCACATGACAGAAATCGACCTATGTGAGAGTATACTTCGCTGAATTTGTATGATTTCTCGCTAGGAATCTTACGCTTGACCTTCGAAGGTAATGGCAGGTTCAAAAGAAAGCCTGTGATGCTGTAAATGATGCAAGCCGCAGGGACTTTTGGGGTGCACTAGGTGATGACCTGCATGCACATTTGAAGAGCTTCTTGAAAATATGTAACACGTTCTCCATAGCGGGAGTACCGCAGGATGGCATCCGGCTATCATTATTCCCATTCTCTCTCAGAGATGAGGCAAGACAATGAGCGTACTCGTTCGAACTAGGTGAGATTATCACTTGGGAACAGATGGTGGAAAAGTTCATGCAAAAAAATTTCCCTCGACGGTAAATGCAAGGAGAAGGCGAGACATCGTCACCTTTGAGCAAAAGGACTCGAAGACTCTAAGGGAAGCTTGGATCCGATTCAAGCGGCTAATGAGGAATTATCCACATAATGGCATTCATGATTGTGTGCAAATGAAAATCTTCTATGGAGGATTGAACAAACCATCATAGTCATTAGCTGACGGCTTTGCAGCAGGAGGGTTAATGGATAAGACCTATACACAGGCCAAAGATATTCTTCGCAGGATTTCAAGGAACACTGATGTGTGGGTGGATGATGGGTATGGATCCCGCTCCACCGATAGAAGAAGAACGCAAGCTGGAATGCTTGAAACTGATGTTGCCACCAATCTCTCAGCTCAAATGGCAACCATGACATCTCTACTGAAGACTATAGCCTTGAATAATCAAGGTGGATCAATTGCTGTGGTGAACGCGACGAACGCAGTGAACCTAATAGCATCTATGAGTTGCACGCAGTGTGGAGAAAGGCACTTGTATGATATGTGTCCTTACAACCCGCAGTCAATCTGCTATGTTCAAAACAACCCATACAGTAAAACATACAATTCGGGTTGGAGGAACCACCCTAACTTTGGATGGGGTGGAAATCAGCAACAAACACAGAGGACTGAGCAGCAGCCGCTGAGAGGCAAGCCTCTTAGTTTCAACCAAGGTAACCAAGGCCAGCAGCATCAGTCACAGAGGAATCAGCAAGCGCCGACATCATCATAGTCTTCTTCTATCGAATCTCTATTAAAAGAATACAGTAATAGAAATGACGCAATGCTTCAGAGCGAAGCCACTGCAATTAGGAACTTGGAAGTTCAAATCGGTCAAATTGCAAGTGAGCTAAAAAATCGACCACAAGGAGCATTACCAAGGACAACTTAAGTTCCAAGAAGGAACGTAAAAGAACAATGTCAAGTTGTGACATTGAGAAGTGAGAAGACTATTCCCATAGTAATGCAAAATCAAGGGACACAAGGAAACTTGCAACCTCTAAACGCTCCAACAACAAATCAGCTGACGTAGAGTAATAATAATGAAATCAACCAACCACCATCTTCCAACAGAGACGCAAGAACAGGAAAATAGAAAGAAGAGAGAAAAATCAATGCAGGCAAAATCTGTGTCTGTATATAAAGATACCACTCCTACAATGCGTCCACCCTTTCCTCAGCGTTTAAAGAAGAAAAACGATTAATGGTAGTTTAAAAAGTTCTTGGATGTTCTAAAACAACTTCACATCAACATTCCATTCGTGGAAGCCCTAGAGCAGATGCCGAGCTATGTAAAATTTCTTAAAGATATACTATCCAAGAAGAGAAGGCTCGGAGAGTTTGAGACAGTGGCATTAACGCAAGAGTGCAATGCGTTATTCAAGAAAATATACCTGCAAAAATGAAGGATCCAGGAAGCTTTACCTTGCCATGCTCAATCGGGGGAATGGACGTAGGTCAGGCACTATACGACTTAGGTGCCAGCATCAACTTGATGCCCTTTTCCATCTTCAAGAAGCTAGGTATAGGGGAAGCAAGGCCTACTATAGTCACATTGCAACTTGTTGATCGCTCTATAAAGCATCCTGAGGCAAAATAGAGGATGTCCTTGTGAAAGTGGACAAATTCATCTTCTCAGCTGACTTCATAATCCTAGACTATGAAGCCGACAGAGATGTGCCAATTATCTTAGAAAGGGCTTTCTTAGCTACTGGATGAGCCCTGATTGACATCCAAGAGGGAGTATTAACGATCTGAATGGATGACCAACAGGTAAAATTTAATGTGTTTAATGCATTGAAAGATCCTAATGATTTTCAATCTTGTCAGATGATCGAGGATATCACTTATGAAAGACAAGACCCACGAACGCATCGTTGGAAGATGAAGCAATCCTCAAAGAAAATGAAGATGGTGAATAGGAAGAAATCAATGTAATCTCTTATCAGAATTTTGAGCAATTAGACTGGGGTAATAGATCCACGACAAAGATCAAGTCGTCATTGGAAGAGCCTTCAACACTTAGCTGGAAACCGTACCAACGCATCTCAAGTACACATACTTGGGGGAGGAGAGCACTCTGCCAGTCATGATCTCCTCAGCGTTGAACCCTAAACGTGATAAAGGCTTCATTGACCCACGCAAGCATAATGACTGAGCTTGCGTTGGAAGGTCCCTGCGTTGCTGAACTCCTATGTTTCCAGGGACGCTTTCTTTTACTCGTGCTTTCTTTTATTCGCACTTTCCAGTATTTATTTCTTTCTTTAAATTCAACTTTAGGAGTATTGTACGTTGATAACTTGTAGAAATACAAGTTATTATAGCCCTTTTCTTAGAAAAATAGAGAATAAATAGAGAAGCATGCTGTAGTTTAAGCTAAATTCTACTAATAAATCTTCCTACGCGTTCTACTCTTGTATTTTTATGAAGATAATAATTTTACCACTTTTTGAGCCTAAAACGCATGTTTCAAGGCAGGAATGCAAACGATGAGTTGACTACCTCTTAAAGCAAGACTGTGCGTTAGCAACCGATGACGCGTTGTGACATCCGCCAAATTTCTCCATGAACGCATAATCACCAAAAACACAAGGAGCGGAAAATCAGATCAGAATCTTGAGAGATTGTCAGAAGATTGACATACATAATCTGTGGCTAAAGTGGTGGATCTAAATTGACCCAAGAATTACGCAATTAGGCGAGATGGACGCTTGATATCAATTTCGCCACCAATCAAGCAGATTTGCCATTGATTGCGAACGCAACATCTATAAAAGGGCAGTCCTGCAAGATGAGAAAGGGTTGTTCATTCTCGGAAGAATTCCTAAGTGACAGCAGAGTTCTCTCCAGAAGACAACCGGAGACGAAAAGCTTGAGAGAGAAGAGTCTTCCCTCCGCCTGACCACTTCACAACAGAACCTCACGCTTCCATCCCGACGATGCCCTTTTCCTGCTTTGTATCTTGTTTTTCTAGTTTGATTTTTGATTTGTGTCAAGACATTGAGCTATCTAAAGTTGTATTCCGTTCATCAATCTATATTTCTTCCATGTCTACTCATTTCTCTACATTGTTCGCTTTTTACTTTGAATCCATGAGTAACTAATCTATCACGGGTTAAGGGTTGCGTTAGCATCTAAATAAGAACCATAGTGTAACTATTAGATCTTGTCAATTGTAATCTTAATCCTATGCTTATGTCCATCTAGCTAATCGATATAAGTAGTAATCATCAGACTGCTCGAGAGGGTAAGTGATTGTGGAACTCAATTGACAAGGCTAAGTAGTGTTGCCTAGACATAGGAACAACCTTGGCACTTAACACTCTCCTATGCATTATAGACATATAACGCATAGCGGCTGACAACCGGGAGAAGAGTCGCAAGTATGAATAGACTATCACCATGCGTTTCTGATGTTAGATGTAAACCAACCCTAACCCTGTTTTTACCCATTCATTAAATTCACCTAGTTGACTTTGCTGTGTCGTATGCCTTTTCATCTTCCACATTTTAGTTTAGTGTACATGTTATCGCTTTCTTTAGATTAGAAACAAACACCTCTCTCAAATTATTCTTGGTTACCACTACAACACATATAACCCACTTAAATAAAGAATCAACATAATCCCTGTGTTCGACCTCGGACTCACCGAGAAAACCTACTCCTTTGCTTATACTTGGGTAAAGGATAGGAAAACTTGACAGATCACAAACGCATAAGTTTAAGCATAAGTAAGACGCATAGTATGTTAAATGCAGAGGAAGCTTAATCATAATAAATAGATGCAGTAACAAGTTTTGTACTTCAGCATTGCACCGCAACATACGTAAATAAGCATGAAATTCAAATGTGGATTTTCATTGCCAATTATTTGATTTCACCGCATACTCTGTTGTTCACTATGACTGTGTTCATCGAGGTAAATTTAGAGTGTGGTTAGAGTTGTATCTTCTTTAGCTTTCATCGCATTTATCTTCTATCTCCAACTGTATGCGTTTGTAGCACAAAAATTAATAGAATGAAAATTCTTCGCCACATTGAATGTCTATTTCACTCTTTGCATTTCTCCTTGCTTTTAATTTCATTCTGAGTACATTTAATTATTCTCAACTTTTATCTTTGCGTTGAAAAGTTAGTCATTATGATGATAATCATGCTTACCCTTTTTGTATACTCTAAGTTAGATAACTTTCCATGCTTTTTCATATTATTCATTAGAAACGCAAACCTACTTTGCGTGTGTGCAAGCTGCCAATTCAAGCCTCTTTTACGAAAATTTTCAACATAATCTTTGTTTACAATTTAAGCAATGAGGACCTTGCTACTCTCAAAATTTGGGGGTGGGAGAGTGATAAGCACTTGAAAAGTGCTTTCTATCCTCTCAAATTAAGGGAGTTTATATTAGATTTCACTTGTTTGCTAGTGGTTTTCAAGTTAAAATGAGAAAAATTAGAAGAAAAGACCAAAAGATCAAAACCGAGCAAGAATATGGCGAAAAAGAGAAGAAAAACTCAATATGACAAAAACTGGGGTAGCGCCGCGACGCTAAAACCCGAGAGCAAACAATTCTGCACGCAACCCTAGCGCCGTCTTCAAATTTTCAAGAGCACCGCGATGCTATGCACCAGCGTCGTGGTGCTAGTTTTCCATAAATAAAAAAAAGGTAATTTTGGTAAATTTTTGGCACTGTTGCCAGGGATCCAAAGAACAGTTTTTGTTATTTAATATTCATTACAATTGATAGATCTTAATTAGAGGTGTATATTATTTGGTTGATTATTTATTTATTTATTTATTTATTTTTATTTTATTTTATTGTATTTTGTATTTTTTTTCCTTTTTTTTGTTGTATTCTATTTTATTTTATCTTTATTATTTATTTATTTATTTATTTATCTTGTCAGTTTATGCCTCGGGATAATACTAATATTCTCCCTCGTGATCCTGAGATTAAAAGGACGTGTAGAAGAAACCTAAGGGTTCAACACAATCACATCGAGGAGATGGTAGAGGAGATACCAAAGGCAATTCGAGATTACTTCCAACCGACATTATTGGCAAATCAACCCGACATTATGAATGTACCCATCAATGTCAACAACTTTGAGTTGAAACCGGGGTTGATCCACATGGCTAGAGAGCTAACCTTTAGAGGAAGAACTAACGAAGATCCTCACAAGCACTTACGGTCTTTCTTAGAAATATGCGGAACGGTAAAGATGAATGGTGTTTCTAAAGATGCAATTAAACTAAGACTTTTTCCTTTCTCTTTACAGAACCGTGCTAAAGATTGGTTGGAAACCATATGTCACACCCCATCCCGAACTACCCTCCTGTAGCCCTAGACGGAGCGTGAAGACAACAGTCATCGACTTACTGGTCGACTTCCAATGTCGAACTTCCTTTATTCCCATTAAACTACACTTCCTAGGACGGTGATACCATTAACTCTTGACAAACCTCGACTTCGACAGGCAACGGGAACTGTCATGCTACCTGAAAAATGGAAAACATATGAAAGGGTGAGCTAACAGCTCAGTGAGTAACAGCTTTTGTAAAACTATCTTTACTTTGGAAACAAGCATGTTAAAATTACCATATACCATAATCATGAAACATGGATTTAAATCATCATTACCGCAAAACATATTTCTCAATAATTTGGTCAAATTACACACGTTTCACAATCTACGTAAAATATAGTTCAAACATCATTTCTATAAAATCATACTTTCCATCAACTTAATCAAATCACATAAATTCATTCCAGAATAGTTGTACATGAAATCAGTTCATTCTTAAAAATTTCCCTTAGTTGAGGCAGAGTCGAGCTCTACGCTACTTAACGTCGATTATCCCTAGCTGTGTGGAGTAATCTCAACACATCAGTGTCGTATATTATTCTATGTGCATATAGATACTATAATCTGGGCCACCCGCAATGCCTTCTCCAAGTCCTTGAGCATTGGGGTCCCATTTCCATATACAGGTTACCCATTTGCCTTCTACGAGTCCCTTAGCATTAGGTACCTTTTTCTATATTCATATCTCGGCTACTTGTCACACCCCCTCTCTGATTACCTACTTAACCTGAAAGGAGATGTGAAGACAATATACATCACCTCTCTTGTGACACATATTGCCCCATCTTACATAACTTCCTGCACAAACATTCCATATGTATACATTCATAAAATTCAACCATATTAACGCATGGTCATAACATAATAATCCATTCCTATATACAGTACACTTTTATAACATACTCTCTCATAACCCACTTATAAACAACTAAATCTACATGCTACCAGTGTTAAGTTATTTACACGTACAACAACGAGAAATTTAACTGTCTTTGGAAACTCGAAGCTTAAGCAGGGCAAGTTGGAGTAGGCAATACACCAGGAATGTCCTTGCTACCTGGGAGGAAAAGAAAACAATGGAAAACGTAAGCTAAAAGCCCCGTGAGTGACTAATTTTGTAAAACTATCTTTTGTTCGAAAACAGGCATGTTAAAAATTATAATAACGCCATAAACGTAAACGTGATTCAAATAATCATTTCTGTAAAATCATAATTTCAACAACATAAACAAATCACATATGTTCATGCCAAAATCATCGTATATGAAAAACAGTTCGTTCTCAAAACTTTCCCTTAATCAGGGCGGAGCAAGACTCAACGCACCCGACGTTGAAAACAAGTAAGGCTCGATGCGGAGCAAAACTTAATGCACCAGCATATAACCTCTATGTGCACATAGGACTATGGCGGGTTGCCCAAGTACCTTCTCCATGTCCTTCAGTATTGGGTCCCGGGGAAACTCACATGCCTTCTCATGTCCTTCAGCATTGAGTCTCCTCTAAAACATTTTAGGAATCAATATTATATGTAAATAGTTCACATGAAAACCTTTCATGAAAATCAGGTATATCACGATAAACAACATTTCACAACATGCCATTCAACGTCTTATAGAAAACGTATAAAACGTGCCTTATGAACAATATCATCAAACATCATGCTTTTCAAGAAAACAGTTCATCTCAAAGCCATATTTCATAAGAAAACCAAACTAAACATTTTCAATAAATTCGTTTTCAAAGAAAGAAAAGTGTCACTCACAACTTGTCCTTAGGCCCTGAGCGGATTATACGCCTTTCCGAGCTCTTCTTGGCCTGTAAATACACATTCCTCACGTTACGTTTTCCTTAAACTTCCTTTACATGATCATTAAATGTGCATACTTAAACTCTAATCATGATTCACCACCGAGACTCCCTTTCTTTCCTAAAATACACATAATAAGCGAGATTCTATGTCCGCGAGATTACCAATGAGATTTCACCTTACTAGCGAGTTTACTAACGAAATTACACAACAAGTCACGGCACTAGCGACACCAGCATGAGCGATACCAGCGACACTACCTGATGAGCGATACTAAGCAAGAGCCAGCGATATTTGTGAGAGAAAATCCTCCTTTACATGACCAGCGACACCAGTGTCGCTACTCCCGCTCCAATTCTTAGCGTTACCTGCTTCCCAATGGCACCCGATAGCAGAGTTTCCTCCTTTCTTGTTTATTCTCACTTCTATCAATTCAAAGTCATATTTCCAGCCAGATTTAAAACTTCTTTCCTTCTACAAACTTGTAGAGAAACATATTTTCTAGCTTACCTCAAAATTTCGTGGCTTAACTCGTCTTCGTTCGTCAGATATTGTATGTATTCTCCTCACTGCTCCAGATTGCACAGAAATTTCGTATCAGTAAATTCCAGCTAAACGTTTACATGTTTCTAATCCATTTCAACTCAAGCATCCTTCATAAAAGTTGTTAATAATTGAGTTAACTTACTAACCTTAAAATTTCAGCCCAAAATTCAATCTCTTCAGACTGATATTCACCAAATACCAGACCTGGTTCGAGCTGCGTGACTGCAGATGAAGCTTCTGTTTCAGCTTCAGTTTTACCATGAAATCTACCAAAACCTTGCACGAAATTGCCCTAGAACTCTTCTTCAACCTCTCCACGACGTGCAGCTGAAAAATAGCATAAAATTTCATTCGAAAATGAGTAGAATGAAGTCGGCAAGATTTTATATCCAATGAAAAGTTAAAAACTGACTTCCCAACCTTATCCTTTCTTCTCTTTTTCTTTTTCTTCTCTTTTCTTCTTTCAATTTCCTTTTTCTTTTGTCTTCTTCCCCTTTCTGGTTTTTTCTATTTCTTTTTTCTTTTTTTTTTTTTTACAATATGAAATTATTAATACTAATTTGCTTAAAGCTTTTGAACGTGCTTACCAATTAGGTGCTTACACTACCCCTTGGCCTTCTCCAAGTCCCTGAGCCTCGGGTGCCCCTTTTCGAAGTTTTATAAATACACCAATTACGTTTTGAAAACATCAAATCATAAACTCATAAGTTAACCATTACCAAATAAAATCATATAATATCAAAACAGCTTCCAGTAACCTTAAGTTCAAAGCTTTAATATCAACATCATGCTTTTCAGTAAAATCATGAAATCACATATTATCAATCAGCATGCGTTTTATAAAACATATAGCAAATAACCAGCATACTCAAATGTTTTTCAAATAAAACACATGCGCTTACTCATCGAAAACTCATGAAATCATATTTTGAAGAAGAACGTTAATGTTACTCACATTATACTTGCTAAAGAATAGTTCCTCCTGTCACATCCCCTCCCAGATTTCCTTCCTAACCTAGGAGTAGGTGCAACCTACATACATGCACGTCATCTTATATCTTGAAACACAATTCAATACCAGATCAATTGTACAAAACTTTATGCTAGTGAAACATTATAAGTTAAACATAAGTTTTACATAAGGTTTCTCAGCTCATAGTTTATCATAAATGTGTATTTGTTCAACATACAGTACAAAACCTACACTCGTTATGCCACAAGGATCATATATGACACAACATGTACTTAGACTGAGTATTTACAACTATCCCAGGGAACTAATGCCGAGTAAGCCCAGACGAGGATCTTCTGTAAGCTAGGCGTCCCAGACAAGCTCGCTACCTGAAACGAACAACAATAAACAAGAAAGTGTGAGCCTGAAGCCCAGTGAGTGACTAAGTTATCTATTAGAATTTAAAATCCTTGAGTTAATGCTGATCATAAAACTACTATATATCTTATTAGTACAAATTACTAGGTCACTCATGCCATTTAACAATATAGCATAAATATCTTTTTAAGAAGCAGCGGAGCAAAGCTCAACGCTATTAATCTCATAATTCAATTCCTATTATTCATATATTCAGACGCCTTCACATTTCGTCCTTCGACATTTCAACACTAAAGTGCCTTCTCATATTGTCCCTTAGCACTGAGTTTCATTATTAATTCACTGCTCAAGTGCCTTCACTCATGGTCCTTCAACATTGAGCCTTCATGTACTGGTTTCCATATGCCTTCTCACAAGGTCCTTCGGCATTGGAAACTATCTCAATCAATTTCACTAGTGCCTTCACTCATGGTCCCTCGACATTGTGTATCATATATCATATCTCCATAGGACTTCACACATGGTCCTTCGGCCGTGGTTTGCATTTAGATAACACACATATAGGAATTCATATATTATCCTCATTTTCACTTGCACAATACTTAAGATAATCCTTGGATAAATTAGAAAGTCACTCACAATTTGTCTCAGGCCCCGAGCGGATTATATGCTTTTTTGAGTTCTTCTTAGCCTATAAAAACATATTTCTCACATTAGGTTTCCTTGGAACTCCTTTTTCATAATCATTAAGTATGCATATCTATAACTAGCGATACTCTATGTCACTAGCGAGACTACCAGCGAAATTCACACTACTGGGTACTGCACTAGCGAAACCGGAGTGAATTAGACTAGCAATATCATCTTAAGGAGCGGTACCTAGCGAGACTTCAGCGAGAGTTGTGAGAAGCAGAGCTCCTTTGCGTTTATCAGCGACACTCGTTCCGCTGCTCACTCTCCAGCTCCTTAGCGATACCACTGTCTAGTGACACTTGATATCACAATTTTCCTTCCTTCCCTTCAAACTCTTCCTTTATCCTGCTAAAAACCATATTACAGCCAAAATCAGAACTTCCCTTCTTCTACAATCTTGTAAAGTAGTGAGTTTCCTAGCTTACCTCAAAATTTCAGACCATGACCCGTCTTCATTTGAGCATTATTCCAAAATAACTTCAGCTGCCTTGATCTGCTTAGCAGTTCAACTCCGCTTACTTCTTCCTAGAGATTAACATATTTTTGCTAGGATTTAGCTTAAACATCCTTCATGGAAGTTGCTAAGAATTGACTCAACTTACTAACCTCAAAATTTCAGTTCCAGCTTCAACGTCCTCAGTTTACTCTCCTTCAAATACCGATTGGTGTCCAAATCTATTAGTAACAATCAAGCTTCTGGTTCCAGCTTCAAAATCATCATGAACTGATCTGATTTCTACTCGAATTTGATATAAGCACCTTCTTCTACCTCTCCTCGTTGTTTGTCTGCGAAATGGAGTTAATCTGAGTTCGAAAATATATCCAAAAAGGCTTAATTATTCGATTGACTCCTTTATATGTCAATATAAGTCACTGACTTACCAGCTCTAACATCATTCTCCTTCTGGAATTAGCCAACGCAACCTTCCGCGCATGGCCTCGGCAACGCATAGTCTCAACTTACTATACCACTGATTGCTCAACGCCGAATAGCTGATTACCGCATGGCCCTCTCGGCCACTTTTCTATGCCCGACGCATACCATCCTTCAACGCATAGGCCTTTCCAACGCATAGTAATGCCAATTCCTAGCACTTAGTGGCCTTCAACACGTACTTCTATTAATGTATATTGCACCCTTCTTCCTTCACATCAACTTCCACGCCGAGCTGCCTTCTTCAATGCATGCCTACCAACGGCCACTCTTGGCAGCTTAGACATACCTTCAACGCATGGTCACCCATCACATGACCAACACTTAACCATTTTTACTCTCCCACAACTTGGCCAATTTTCTTTACTCGCCTGCCCCATAATTCTTCTTACTTACCTTCTCTCAATAACAAGTACGGGGCTTATAAATTGCCTCCAAAACTAAAAGATCCAAGCAGTTTCTCTATCCTTTGTCATTTAGGCAATAATAAGGTTACTAAAGCACTTTGTGATCTTTGAGCTTCTATTAACTTAATGTCTTTCTCCATGTTTAGGAAGCTCAATGGAGGAGAGGTGCAACCAACAACCATATCTTTGCTTTTGGCCGATTGATCATTTGTTCATCCCTACGGCATTGTGGAGGACATCTTGGTCAAGCTGGCGAACTTTGTGATATTAGACATGGAGGAAGATGCCGAAGTCCCTATAATCCTTGGAGACCATTCTTCGCCACCGGGAGAGCCCTAATCGATGTGCAAGATAGAAAGATCACATTCCACCTTAATGATGAGGAGGTAACATTCGACATTTATAAAACACTTAAGCATCCCGATGTTGAAAGGTATAAGCATCATGAGCCAAGCACAAAGGTAACATCGCCTCTCTCTTCGAATAAAAACTCTATGCATGATGAGACTCCTTTGAATGGTAAGACCAATGGAATGCTTGATGTTAAAGTAGAAAATCCTATGAAGCATGTTTCTAGTTGTGATAATTCTCTTAGTTTTTCTTGCATGCCTCCAAAAACTATAATGAATTATGAACAAATCATGGAGAAGCATATGAAGTGGTGAGTCCGGTAAAATCTAAGAATAATGACTCCTTAATGATCATTGACTACATTAGAAAAGATGATGTCCAACTTGATAATGATTTGTTGACTAACTCACTAAATGCTAATGAATATGTTTGTGAGTGTCAATGTGGCGAATACTAAAAGTTGTAGGTGATCCAAAGCATGAAAGGAAGAAACCACCTTGGGATCCACTATGATTTGTGAGCCCTGTCTAGCTAGAAGACGTTAAACCAAGCGCTTATTGGGAGGCAACCCAATTTTATTGCTTTCTTTACTTTTCTTTTTATTTTATTTTCAATAAATCTTTGAGTCACTCATATGCTCTATCTCTCAGGAACTTGGTTTATCACACAAAGTACTCCTTACACCAAGTCTGTTTGGTGGCTTCCCACTTGCGCCCAAGCTTGTTTCTTCTTTGTTAGATGCTCTTATGCATTGGGGACAATGCATGATTCTAAGTTTGGGGTGGGAGGTGTCTCTCATACTTTTGTATGTTTTCTTTTCCTGCTATGCATGTTAATGAAGGTTTTAATGATCATATGCATGTTAATTTTGAAAAAAATTTGAAAATTTTGGAGCTTTCAAAGTTAATGAGAATGTTGTTTATGGTTGTAAGCCTTGATGTTGATAGCCCATGATGAGATTCGAATTTGCATAATAGGTGACTTATTGTGGAAATAGAATAGCACTATCTTGAGTTAAATTCATTTAAGTCCTTCTTAAAATCTCTCATATTCTTAAGCACATAGCCACTTTAATTCAGAATCTTTAACTGAAAAAAGAAAAAGGATTAAGTTTGGTGTATTTGGTTGTCACTCCGAAAGGCCCCACCGATTAGAGAGTGAAAATGCATGATAGTTTGTAATCTTAGACTAAGGAAAAAAGAAAAGAGTATACATGCCTTAAGAAAAGAAAAAGTGTACACAAAATGTATGAACTTTATTTGTCTATCTTTGTAAATGTGAAACTTGTAATGAGTATGCATGGATAGGGGTAAAGAGAGCTGCCTTTGCTGTTGTCAGTAAGGACGCTTGGGAATTGACTAGGTACGAGTTTTTACAGTGAATGTGTGAAAGCTAGTGCCCCTAAGTAAAAGAATGCAAGTTTAGGGCCCATGAGAAAAAAATGATTGAAAGACACCTTAGTGAACATATTACTCACTTGAAATGTATGAAAGCTTGAAGATTGGTGCATGAGGTTGAGTAGGGGAAAAACTAAAGAAACTCTCTTAAGTCCTAGTTTGAGTTCTCGTATTTTAAATTGAAGGAGGCTTGCACACACACACATGGGAGATAGCAAGATTTGGCCTTGAATGATTATAACAATATAGATATGCTTGCATGTTTCTACTTAAGCTCTAAATGCTATTCTCTGAGACATGAGTAAGTGGCACACTACATCTAAACTCCCTATTATTTGATTTTATTCTTTCCTCGGGACTAGCAAATCTCTAAGTTTTTGGTGTTGATAAGCACTTGAAAAGTGCTTTCTATCCTCTTAAATTAAGGGACTTCATATTAGACTTCACTTGTTTGCTAGTGGTTTTTAGGTTAAAATGAGAAAAATTAGAAGAAAATACCAAAAGATCAAAACTGAGCAAGAATACGGCGAAAAAGAGAAGAAAAACTCAATATGACAAAAATTGGGGCAGCGTCGCGGTGCTATAACTCGAGAACAAATAGTTCTGCACGCAACCCTAGTGTCGCGTCGTCTTCAAATTTTCAAGAGGGTTGTGGCGTTATGGACAAAAGCCGCGGCGCCACATTTCCATAAATGAAAAAAAAAGGTATTTTTGGTAAGTTTTTGGGTGACTAACTCTATAAATTTGGGGGTTTCCAGCACTCCTAATAATAAATCTAACATCTATCTACAGACCAAAAGAGCCACAAGAAGGAGAAAATTAAGTGAGAGTTAATAGAAGAGTTCAAAGAGTGAGTTAGTTGCAAGGAAGAGGAAAAGAGTTCGAGATAGTCGTGGTGCCATTCGAGTTCCGACGTGAGAGCCAAGGAGATCGTGACGGTGCTACCTTAATCAAGAGCCTCTTTTCAGTAGAGTTTCCCTTTCTTGACACTCTTTCTTTGGTTATTTTGTTTGAACATGTTGCTTCAAGCTATGAGTGCCTAAACTCTTTAGTTTTAGGGTTTTGATGAATTGTTTATGAATTCATGTTGATCTTGTAGACTTTCATGGTTTTGTTGGAATGATTGCTTTTCATTGTTATTGTGTTTAATTCTTGTGGATTGGCCATCTACACATGTTAGGTTAGGTGTATGATTAAGAGATTGTATGTTTAACTTGATCTATAACAATGAATTGTTGTTAATCTATCACGAGAGTAGTTAGGCTGACGATAAAAGTTGCTAAAGACTATTCTTAATGCCATATAAGTTGTATTGGTTTCAAGAGATTAGTAATCAATCGTGTTGCATCAGAAAGGGTTGTTTTCTAGAGAAAATAACTTAGAATTAAGTTTCTAGACTTAGGCATATGAATTACAATAAAATCCATGAAATCTATAATATTGCATGATGAAATTAATAAGGATTCATTACCCTAGAACTCTCTTTGACTCTTGTGTTTCTCACTTTATTACTTTCCTTATTTGGTTTATATTTCTATAATTCCCAAATTCAATTTCAATCCTCAAATAAAATTGATTTGATTCTAGAATAGCTAAGTAACATACATAAACTTTCACAATTGGATCTCCAATGGAATGATATTCGGACTTCATCGTCTTATATTATAACTTGACCCGTACACTTGCGCTTAACACTAAAAGTGCGCACCAGAGAGGTTTGAACTGTTAAAGATAAAATATGAGGAACTTATTTATTCTATATATTAAAAAAAAGAATTAGAAACGCAAAACTCTGTTGGCAAGACTAATACACTTATCTTGTTAAGAGTTTAGCTGAAAACGACACCTGCTCGTAGTTGGTTGCCTCCATGCACCCGATAGTTGGTATATCAAAACGACGGTGGGTAATCGTAATCAGTGACGCATAAAAAAAAATTAAAAAATAGAATAACAAACTCCAATATCTAGTGAGGAAACCGAACTTAGATAAGAGTTTAGTTGAGAAGGACACTTGCTCGTAGTTGGCATGTCAGAAGGAAGGTGGGTAACTCTACTTGACGCATAATCACTTAATATATACATAACCAAAAAATCTTGACTCTAATACCAACTGTAACAACCCAACTTCCTAAGACTCGAACTAGGTTGTCACTTAATGCATGCCTACATCTCAAACAACTTTTTTTTTTTATAAATAATTTTACTAAAAATCGAAACAAATTTGATTAAAATAAATATCTTTTGTAAAATCTAAATAACTGAAAAATCATTGATCAGGGTACCTCTTGTACAATTTATTAAAATAGGAAACTTGCATTAAGTGTCTAACAGTGAGAAATTTTAGAGGAAAAATAAAATTTTGAATTCAAATGACAGGACAAAAATTTCTTAAAGATGAAAACATGAAGTCTTATGCAGAAGCATTTGGCTAGTCCCTATGGCACGATCAAGGTTTTCTTTCGTCATTCGTTAAGGTGTCCTTTCCTTTACCCGGAAAACATAATATGAAAAGGTGAGTACAAAATACTCAATAAGTAACCTTGCAACTAGGGTCAAGCTAAGCACCTAACACTAATAAGTTCAACATACTAGTGAGACAGACATAGATAAACTAATTCTAAATGGTTATCTAGTGAGCAATTTAGCCCATCCTAATACACATTTGGTGGCTTGAAGGCTCATAAACATAGTAGGGACCCCATTGGCAGCTAGTAACATAGAAGTGAAATCCATCGGTTTTTGGGAGCATAACAAGAGATTCATAGGCCTCTGATAACATAGTAATGTTAGGAGGGTAAATTGTCACCTTTATCTCACCATATAACATGCTCAAAGAAAATTCACATCATAAAGTGCACGTCTCAAAGTCCTAAACATAGCAATAGCAATCACTTGTATTACATTGATCATAAAACAATTATAATCATATTATGGTTCACAATTTTACCTAAGCAAACCAAATCAGTTAAACTATCTAAATCGTTTGGCTCAAGGACAGTTCCAGTAGTAAAATTACTTACCTTGGGATTAAATCCAAATAGCTATCCAAGCAGCCAATTCTCACTAAACCTAAAGCATAATCCTAAACTTGAATTAAACCTCTGGGCTTAATTCCAATCACAAATTAATCAAAATTTAATTCAAATAATTTTACCCAAAGCGTGCCTTGACTCGAGATCGCTTCCAATCTTCCAAATCAATGCGACTTTAAGCTACCTAACTAAAATTTAATACTTAGACTTTGATACCCAAGGTAAATTAGAATGGGTAAACAAGACCCACAAAAACCACCAAAACTACCAAAGACGAAATCTCGCAACAGAAGCATCCCCCTAACTGCAGTGATGTTGGCGACCGACGGTAGACCGACTGGTAACAGATAGAACCGAATGGTGAAGCAATGGCTGGCGAAGGAGACGGTGGCGGCATGACTTTGTGGATCTGGCTAGGCAATGATGATGAGGAGATCCAATGGCTGACACTTATTAGTTGAGCGAAACAAGTAGCAGCTTCGAGGTTTCAACTTGATGGCAGCATGGGCGAACCTTGTATGCGGCTTCAAGAAGATGGACTACAACATGGGCTAGACTAGATGACAGCAACATGGACGAGTTGGATGGCGACGACGTGGAGAAAAAGTTGAAAGGAAGATGGTAAGTTTGAGAGGGAAATCGGGTATGAGAGAGAGATAGGGTTTTTTCACAAAAAGAAAAGTGGGTTTGGATTAGGGAGGATCTATCTTTTTCTTTCACGTGGCCTGACATTAAAGATCCATGTCCGTTTTTTTTTGGATTGACATTAGAGGACTAATTTGTTGATGTGAATCCATTATGAATTGAAATTCTTCAACATCACGAGATTCCAAAAAGGCATAAGTAATTTACTTTCAAATCTTATGAAATCCTACAAAATCCAAGCATTCTACTTAGGAAAGTTTTTCAAGTAAAAAGGAAATTTGAAATCGCTTCATATTTTAAAATCGTTCTATTTGATACAGTACCAAACAATGAAATTCATTTGAAATCAATTATGAATTGAAAACCTTCAATGTCACACTCCCTCCCAAGTTTCCCTTTTAACCTTGAAAAAAGTGTGAGGACAGCAGACATTGACCCTTTTACGACATCTACTGCCAACCTGTACTCCTCTTTAACTCATAAACTTAAGCACCTGATAAACAATTCATAATCAATGACCAACAACTTACTTAATACTTACATACATGCCACAATTAACTTACATAGTTCCACCAAGCACGAATTTATAATAGCCATACAAATTCAAGTTTATAACTCTTAACCATCTTTATATACAATGCCGAAGTCTTAATACAAATCTATATAAAGTCTTCAACTTAAATATAGCTGGATAAGACGAGGCTTCTGTAGGCTAGCACCGTGAACTCGCTCACTACTTGGAAAATAGAAAATTTAAAGAAAACGTGAGCTAGGTTGCCCAATGAGTGACATGGTTATTAAATATAATCTTTAACATAAAATTAGGCTCGATACTTAGGAAAGTTCAAACTTAGCATAAAACATAAATCATGCTCGATCAAACAAATAGTCAATCATCTAAATAGCTTGTCATAAAATCTCATAAAACATGTTCTTTGGTTAAAAAATAAGATAACTTTAGTTGAGGTGGAGTGGAGCTCAACACTACTCAACATCGAAAACAACCTTAGTTATGGTGGAGTAATCTCAACACACTCCAACGTCGAATAACCTTCGTTGTATGGATTAATTTCAACACAACAGCGTCGAACATAATAAAACACCATGCTTCATATTTCAAACTCAAGTATAATCATATTCAAATCATGCTAGAAAATTCATACATGGTCAATGAACTTGAGAGGAAAACAACTTAAAATGATGCTTCAAGAACAACTTTGAGCATATTAGAAATATTGAGAAAATAATTTATTTTAAATAGAAATCTGTCACTCACAACTTGTCTCAGGCTCTTAATGGGTTTAGTATATCTCCTTAGCTCCTCTTAGCCTAGAAATAAATTATCTTCTTTTATTAAATTTCCTTAAAATCCCCTTAATCATATCTTAAGTATTTGCACCTTAAATATGGAATTTCAACTCAAAATGACTCACCACCTTCCAAAAATTTGATAAAAAATACAAAATATAGCAAACTACTCTTAGATGTATCCAACAACCCTACACAGCTAACACATAGTCTGCCCAGCCCACCATGTGCAGTAGATCATGGACAAGCATGTTGCCCCACAAGCATAGGCACACTGCACACTAGCCTGCACACACAGGCGACCGTGGGCGGCAGCTCTTGCACACACACAGACGAAATAACCTCTAAAGAGGAAGGGCGCATGAGCATGTCCTTTGATTGCACAAGCCAACAGGGAGTCGACCACCCGTCTGCTGATTTTTGTGTCTATGTCCAACTTGTCTGCAGCCTACATCTTACGCTCACCTTGCACAGCAGCACGCCTCGCCCTTCAACATGCATGCCCACATGGTCGATGGCATGTCAGCCTACCCACTAGGCGTCCAAAACTCCTAAAATTACCTCTAAACAAAACTCACCTTCGGCCACTGACAGGGCTCTCCTGCATGCCTTCCTTCTTCAACCTTAGCCCAAACATAGCTGACAGCCTCCAAGACACTGTCTTCAATTCCAGCTATAAAAAGTAATATTTCTAGTAATATTTAAATTTTGTTTCCTCTTACAAACATGTAAATAAATTTCTTGGCTAGCTTACTTCAAAATTTTTTCTTTTAACTCCTTTTCTTCTACCAGATATGACTAAATCTTCTCACTCTCTTCCAGTTTGGTCGATAACCCAAACAAGCTTTATTTTCCAACAAATTTCAACCTCTTCCTCTTCGACTTTCCTTCCGGCAGTCCTCTTTCTGAAACTAGACTCATTTTGGAGAATTTTGGTTGAAGAATCTCTCAAATAGCACAAGTAATTTGCGCAAATCTCACTTCAACGTCTGAACTACTATTTATAGACTTCACTGGAGCTTTATGCAAACTCTGAGCTTGACATCTCAGACTTACCAATGCCACACTTAACCACAATTTGATACCTCATCAGACTTAATTTATATTAAATTGTCATACTTATCCATTTAGAAAGAAATCTTAAATGCATCACCTTACAACTTCCATTTCTATGCGTAGATGAGAACTCTTTTGAGGTTTTTCCCTTTTCTAGATTACTTGATTTGCACGCAGCCCGGTCTTGGCTGATGGACGCCCCTTTTAGACGTGTCACACCCTGACCCAAGTTACCTTTTTAACCTAGTAAGAGATATGAAGCAGACTGTTGTTGAGAAATGATTTGTGAAATGGAATTATACTAACGCAATGTGCAAGTTAAGCTACAATGACGCGTTTCACACACTATGCATTTAACATACCATGCGTCTTACTTATGCTTAATGCTATGTGTTGGTGATCAGTCAAGTTTTCCTATCCCTTACCCAAGTATAAGCAAAGGAGTAGGTTTTCTCGGTGAGTCCGAGGTCGAACACAGGGATTATGTTGATTCTATATTTAAGTGGATTATATGCGTGGTAGTGGTAACCAGAAATATTGAAGAAAGGTGTTTGTTTCTAATCTAAAGAAAGCAATAACATGTACACTAAACTAAAATGTGGAAGATGAAAAGGCATGCGACACAGCAAAGTCAGCTAGGTGAATTTAATGAATGGGTAAAAACAGGGTTAGGGTTGGTTAACATCTAACATCAGAAACACATGGTGATTATTCATACTTGCAACTCTTCTCCCGGTTGTCAGCCGCTATGCGTTATATGTCTATAATGCATAGGAGAGTGTTAAGTGCCAAGGTTGTTCCTATGTCTGGGCAACACTACTTAGCCTTGTCAATTGAGTTCCACAATCACTTACCCTCTCGAGCAGTCTGATTATTACTACTTATATCGTTTAGCTAGATGGACATAAACATCGGATTAAGATTACAATTGACAAGATCCAATGGTTACACTATGGTTCTTATTTAGATGCTAACGCAACCCTTAACCCTTGATAGATTAGTTACTCATGGATTCAAAGTAAAAAGCGGAAAGTGTAGAGAAATGAGTAGACATGGAAGAAATATAGATTGATGAATGGAATACAACTTTAGATAGCTCAATGTCTTGACACAAATCTAAAATCAATCTAGAAAAACAAGATAGAAAGCAGGAAAAGGGCGTCAATGTCTTGAGTCACCGGGATGGAAGCGTGAGGTTCTGCTGTGAAGTGGTTAGGCGGAGGGAAGACTCTTCTCTCTCGAGCTATTCGTCTCCGGTTGTGTTCTGGAGAGAACTCTGCTGTCACTTAGGAATTCTTCCGAGAATGAACAACCCTTTCTCATTTTGCAGGACTGCCCTTTTATAGATGTTGCGTTCGCAATCAATGGCAGATATGCTTGATTGGCGGCGAAATTGATATCATGCGTCCATCTCACCTAATTGCGTAATTCTCGGGTCAATTTAGATCCACCACTTTAGCTACAGATTATGTATATCAATCTTCTAACAATCTCTCAAGATTCTGATCTGATTTTCTGCGCCTTGCGTCTTTTGTTAATTATGCATTCATAGAGGAGTTTGGCGGATGTCAATGTGTCATAGGTTGCTAACGCACAGTCTTCCATTAAGAGGTAGTCAACTCTCGTTTGCATTCCTGCACTGAAACATGCGTTTTAGGCTCAAAAAGTGGTAAAATTATTATCTTCATAAAAATACAAGAGTAGAACGCATAGGAAGATTTATTAGTAGAATTTAGCTTAAACTACCGCATGCTTCTCTATTTATTCTCTATTTTTCTAAGAAAAAGGCTATAATAACTTGTATTTCTACAAGTTATCACACCCCCAAACTTAGATAAATGCTTGTCCTCAAGCATAACTTCTATCTAAGAAACTTCAATCATCCCTAAAGTTTTATCAACGCATTGACTAGTCTCTCAGAATGCTATACTCAATCAGCTACCCGTCAGTTATATTAGTTCTACCTCTATATTCTTTTCTTTGGAACGGGTCTAGTTTGTATGCGACAAGCTTTCTTTTCAAAATTCTTTACTCATTATTCACAAAATTTTTGTTACTTCTTTTAACATTGAGTCTGAAAAGATGAAGATATAAAGTTCCTTTTTTCTTTCATTTGTTTTATATATTAAGTAACTATGCGTCGAATAGGGTTACCCACCTTCGTTCTAACATACCAACTATGGGGTGCATGGAGGCAGCCAACTACGAGCAAGTGCTCTTCTCAACTAAACTCTTGTCTAAGTTCGGTTTTCTCACTAGACATTGGAGTTTGTTATTTTATCTATGAGTCGTTGATTATGATTACCCACATGAAGGCGGCCAACTACAGGCAGGTGTCGTTTTCAGCTAAACTCTTAATAAGATGAATATATTAGTCTTGTCAGCAGAGTTTTGCATTTAAAAGAATTTATTTTTTTAACGGAGAAATAAGTTCCTCATATTTTTATCTTTGACAGTTCAAACCTCTTCCACCCCCAAACTTGAGAGCAGCTGATGCGCACTTTAAGTGTTAACTGCAAGTGTACGAGTCAAGTTATAATATAAGACGGTGAAGTCCGAATATCGTTCCACTAGAGATCCAATTATGAAGGTTTAAGACTTAGCTATTCTAGAGTTGACTCAATTTTATTTGAGGATTGAAATTGAATATTATGAGTTATGGAAAATACAAATCAAATAAGGAAAGTATTAAAGTGAGAAACACAAGAGTCAAAGAGAGTTGTAGGATAATGAATCCTTGTTTATTTCATCATGAAATATTATAGATTTCATGGATTTTGTTGTCATTCATATGCCTAAGTCTAGAAACTTAATTCCAAGTTATCTTCTCTCAAAAACAACCCTTTCTCATGCAACTTGATTGATTATTAATCTCTTAAAACCAATACAAAATTACATTGCATTAAAAACAGTCTTTAGCAACTTTTATTGTCAACCTAACTACTCTCGTGATAGATTAACAACAATTCATTGTTATAGATCAAGTTAAACATACAATCTCTCAATCATACATCTAACCTAACATGTGAAGATGGCTAATCCACAAGAATTAAACACAATAACAATGAAAAGCATAATCATTCCAACAAAACCATGAAAGTCTACAAGATCAACATAAATTCATAAACAAATCATCAAAATCCTAAAACTAAAGAGTTTAGCCACTCATAGCTTGAAGCAACATGTTTAAGCAAAATAAACAAAGAAAGAGTGTAAAGAAAGGGAAACTCTACTGAAAAGAGGCTCTTGATTGAGGTAGCACCGTCATGATCTCCTTGGCTCTCACGTTGGAATTCAAAGAGCACCACGACTATCTCGAACTTTTTTTTCCTCTTCCTTGCAACGAACTGACTCTTTGAACTCTCACAAAATTCTCTCCTTTTTGTGCCTCTTTAGGTCTGTAAATTGAAGGTTGATTCCTCCTTGATTTGATTTGATGCCTAGGGTTGCTGGAAACCCTCAAAATAATAGAGTTTGGCTGCCTAAAAACTTACCAAAAATAAAAATTTTCATTTAAGGAAAACTGGCGCCACGGATTCTAGGACTGCATTCAGAAAAGTTTGTTGTCACACCCCCTCCCGGATTATCCTTTCTTAACCCGAGAAGAGATGTGAGACAGCAACCTTAACTCTTCTGTAAGGTTCACTGTCCAACCATTTCCGTCAAGAACAGCCCAGACGAGGTTTTCGTGTAGGCAAAGCATCCCGAACTCGCTTGCTACCTGGAAAATAAAATAAAATAGGAAAACGTGAGCTACAAGCTCCGTGAGTGACTGGCTTTGTAAAAACTATCTTTAGTTCGAAGAGAGGCATGTCAAAACAATATCCATAAAACAAGGATTAAGCAAAATAGCTTTTTCGCAAAACCTTGTCAATCTCGGGAATCCATTCTGAAACATATAGAATCGTTATCAAATAAGCAATTCAGAAAACCGTTTGGCATTTCAATCTTTTCCCTTAGTTGAGGCGGAGAAAAACTCAACGCTCTTATCGTCGATATTATCCTTGGCTTGATGCGAAGTAAAACTCGACGCACCAGCCAATTCAACCTCTATGTGCACATAGAAATATGGCGGGTTGCCCAAATACTGGGTCTCGGGGAAGTTCACATGCTTATTAGCATTGAGCCTCCTCTAAAACATTTATAGGTGGGTTGCCCAAGTGCTGGGTCCAGGGGAAGTTCACATGCTTATTAGCATTGAGCCTCCTCTAAAACATTTTCTCCATCAATTTACATAAATAGTTCATCAAAGACCTTTTTAGAAAACATGATGTTCCTCGATAAATATATTTTGCAACATGCCTTTCGTTACCATAAAGCAATCAAGTAAAACATGCCTTTTCAACAATATATTCAAGCATTATGCTTTTCGCAGAAACAGTCATCTCAAAACCATATCACATAACAACATTTTTAATAAAATTCATTTTCGAAGAAAGGACAGAGTCACTCACAAATTTCTTAAGGAATTTCCCCTTTTTCCTTTCAAATTTCCGTTTCCCAAGCTCCTTAACACAAGGCTTCAGCTTCTGGTCCACTAGTTAGCTACATTCACTCTCGGTAGCTTAGTTGGTCGCAGCGTTCTAACTCTGGAACGCAGAACTGACCTTCCTCTATCAGTTTGGCTGGTCATAATCCTGCCCTTCAACGCAAGGTTGATGGCTACTGTAAAGTGCAGCCTAACTCCTCTTATTTCTTTCGGATGCGTCGACTTCTCTTGAACGCAAGGTCAACTTGAACGCATTGTCTCTTTTCAAACACCACGTTCACCTTAAATGTTGGATTCGTTTCAAACGCAAAGTCGACCCCTCTTCAACGCCAGATAACTTCTTTAACACCAGATGACTAAGTTTTCAAGAATGTCTTCTTTCTTGGCCGCAGACCTCCTTTTACAACACAAGGGGGTTCCTTCTTTCTGTCTTCGTTCTCCTTCTTCTCTCAAGGATTTTTACTTCAGAATCATCAGTCATTACCCTTCCCCCAGGGTCCTATTTAAAGAGATCTTGCCATCCTACTCCTCTTTTGCCACTTGATTGCCATATGTCGCTCTGCATGTCTGACTAACTATGCATTTGTCCAAGTGTTACCTTGCATGAAACACTTAACATGCCTTTTTAACACATCCTTATTTTAAGGTGTCAAGTTTATATGAAGCCACCTAGCCTTAATAACTTATCTTATTCGTCCATTATTTTCAAATAGACAGCCATTCAATCCATACAGCGCCCTCATGCATTCTTTGAGTTTCCTCTAAGGTTTGAGCTTCCCTACTCACTTGTCTAACTTTTAACTAACTACACTACCGTCTCTGACGCGTAGAGATAATTGTCTCAACGCACAGGAACCTCAATGCATAACGACCTCACCAACGCATGGTAAGCCAAATACGTTTCTAATCACACAACAACCATTCGTGATCACCTTCAATGTATAGTCGCCATATTACAATCCAGTGTTTACAGAATACCGCTAAGCGTTAACGACAACAAATCCTTCTCATGCTCCTCCTCTATGCTTTGGTCCTGTTGCATTCACTTCCATCCTGCGTCCATGACCATCTTCCTATCCTTAGTCATTCCTTGATTATTTCCAAGGTTATTCTTTTAAAGCTTTCCTTATATTACTATTCCCTTTTAGATAAATTAGCATGTGTCCAACACATGTTCTAGTTCGTATGCCTACTTCACCACCTTCTATTTTCCATCACTTAGAAATATCTTATAATAGTAGTCTATGTGTCTTACTTCTTTCCCTTTAGGTGCGTGAGTACTTCCTATACGTCCACTGTTACTATGCGTTACTTCAGTCTTGACCATGCGTCCAACATGGTCTTTTATTCCTCTCCTTCTGACATTTCAACCCATAGGTTGCTAAAAGTTGGGTTGTTACATTTGCTCTCGGGTTTTAGTGCCGCGGCAGCACCGTCCAGGCACCGCGGCGTTGCCCTAATTTGTGCCATTTTGAGTTTTTCAGCTCTTTTTCGCAGTATTCTTGCTCGGTTTTGATCTTTTAGTCTTTTCTTCTAATTTTCCTCATTTTAACCTGAAAACCACTAGCAAACAAGTGAAATCTAATATAAACTCCCTTAATTTGAGAGGATAGAAAGCACTTTTCAAGTGCTTATCAGCAGCAATGTTCTCATTGCTTAAATTGTAAACAAAGATGATGTCGCAAAATTTTGTAAAAGAGGTTTGAATTGGCCGCTTGCATACATGCAAAGTAGGTTTGCATTTCTAAGGAATAGTATGCAGACGCATTGAAAGTGTCTAACTTAAGAGTGTGCAAAAGTGTAAGCATGATGATCATCACAGTGACTAACTTTTCAACACAAAGATAAAAGTTCGGAATAATTATATATATACTTAGAATGAATTTACAACAAGGGACAATGCAAAGAGGTAATTAAAAACTCAATGCGATGGAGAAATTTTCATTTTATTAATTCTTTTCCACAAACGCATGCATTCTATTAAAGATAAATACAAGGAAAACTGTAACGAAGATACAACTCTAACTACACCCCTAAATTTTAACTATCCGACTTGTCTTCATCAGGGTTGCATTTTTGCCCAGGTACAGGGCGTTGCGGCATTGGGAAGACAAGCGGATGTTGTAGGCGTTCAGGAATGTTAGTGGGCGGGACTTTCAGTCGAATCGAAAATAGTTGATGAATGTAATTCAGTGTGAAGTGAAACTGCTCCGTCTGCCGGCGTGTTAACATATTCATTGAATGCATCATTGCACGCAATATTGATTGTTGCAGGTATGTTTGCACTGTCTCCTAGACAAGGTCAAGTTAGGCTTCTTAAGGTTGAGGCTGCGATTGTGGTAGAGGACGAGTTGGCTGAGGGCAAGAGGTTGATGGAGTTTCATCAAATGCAAGGGATGATGGACGCATAAAAGTTGCGCCAAAATCTCCGTAGTGTGAGTCATCAACTCTTATTGAGAAGGTTGGGGAGATAGGTTTTGTGGAAGGTTGAGGTTGAGAGGGTTCTAGGCGATGCATCTTAGGAGGAGGTGGAGTTGGTTCTCTTCTGATTGTTGGAAGTGGGGGTGAAGGACTTGAGGAAGAGGATGGTCTAATTGTGGCATCAGGACTTGCCACAGTCTTGCGTCTCTGTTTAGATGACTTCCCCTTCTTCTGTATTTGCGGGTTTGGAGGCGACACTTTAGTTGATTGAGTGGGTTGATGAGGTCTTTTGATGGCCTTAGCAGGCTCTGGCTGATGTCGCGATCCTCTCATCAACCGACGCAGAGTCTGGGCGATTACCCCATTGACTTCGATCATCTTCTCTGCGTCTAACACTTCTGTTGGCCCTCCGATGGCAGCATTGGCACTTAATTTCATGATAAGTGTGGGGAAAAAAAGCTGGCCTCTTGGTTTATTGAAGACCCCTCTTATCTGCGCCGCAATTATGCGTCCTACATCAAGAGGAATGCGACTCATAATGCAATAAGCTGCCATTACCCGATCCCTTGATACTGTTCTGTCATGCGCCGTCGGGATTAGCCGCTTCTTCACCAAGTATACCCACAGGTTGGTCTCTGGCTGTAGGCTGTTAGTATGCAAGGTTTTAATGCCTGTGGGTGATACGTCCCCCTTTGCCCCGGACTTTGCCAATACGCGGATTGCATCTTCCATTAACTCTGGTGGAGTTGACTCTATTATTTTGTTTCCTTCCGTATCCGCGTTGTCCCTCACCTTATATATTGCGTTCATTTCCCCTGTGTTGAATGGGACCTCATTTTCTTCAACTACTACCACGTCCTCCTCTTCGTCAATGCGTCTGTTATAGAAACTGCGAACTAAGTCAGGTTGGATCCAATGAGTGCTGGAACAGAAATTTCTCCACCCGTGGTAGTCGATGATTTCAGTGATGTATGGCGGCAACGGGGCTTCTTCCAGGAAAAATCCCACCTCCATCAGTAAATCAGGGAACGACCTGTGTCTCCCTTTTCCCTCCTTTTTCTTTGTTGACGCATCCGCCACCTTCTCTTTTCCTTTGGCCTTAGCAAATATTTTATTCACCGTCTTTTTCTTGCTCTGGCCACGTTAGTTACTTCCTTTTTCTTCTTTTTCAAGGCGCTGACACCTTGGTCCTCTAACGCATCCTCCCCTATGCGTTCCTTCCATGTAGGCGAGTGGTGCCTACTTTTCTTTTTCTTTTTCTTCTTGCCCTCTCTATCTTCTTGGGCATTTATTCGTGCAGCCAACTCCTCATCTTCTGCTATTTGCAGCTTTCTCTCAAGCTCCTCAATTGCCTTTTCTATTCTTTCTTTTTCCCTCATTTCCTCCTCTAATGCCATAGCAGCTTCGTCAAATTGAGGATCAGGAAGGCCTTGCGTTTCTAATTCTTCCTCAGATCGCACTACCCTACCCACCTTTTTGCTGGACAATGTGTCCTTAGCAATTTTCTCTGCTCTTTTTCTTAAGGCCCTGAGCTCTTTCCTCAGCTTGGCCATTTTCCTCTTCATCTTCTCTACCAATCGATCAAAGGATGTCGCCGCAATCGGGGACTCAGGACCATCTCCTTACTCTTTGTTTTTCGGCTCTTCATCCTTGGCAGTTTCTTCTGATACCCTTCTTTTCTTCCTTATTAGGGGTACCACTTCTTCTTCTTCTTCTCTTCTTCTCTTGTACTGGGATGTCTTGATGAAAGCAAAGGCTGGTTGACCTCCCCATCATCCTCCCTAGCCTTTGCGTCTCTTTCCTATTGAGAAATCCTCTCGAGGGTATCGCCGAAGACATTCCGCTCGTCTTTGCGGCAGATTTCACTACTTCCATACGGTGTGCTAGCTTCATTGTGAACCGTTCTAGGACCCGGTTGCTCAGCTTTGGAGTTTTTCGTGCTTAGGCGTTGGTTTCCAGCATTGAAGTTTGCGGCGAAAAACTCCTGAACACTTTCATTCTGTGCTTTGGGATACAGAACTTGACTCGGCTCTTGGGTTTTGGAGTGGGTGCCGGGTGGATTCGGCTGAAGGGTTGGATGTTCAGGACTTCCACACAGTCGTTTGAGTCAAGATCGACTACTGGTGGATGGACTGGAGGTCTGAAGAAGGGTCAGAAAAATGGGGTGATAGGCGGTCTTTAGGCACTGGCCTTGATCCGTGACGCCGAAAAATTTGGGATAAATGAAGGGCTGGGGTTTGGAGGTCTTGGGTGGACCGGAGAAGCAAAAGGCCTCACAGGTTGGGTGGAAGAGAAAAATGGAGCTCGAGGGTTAAGAAATACCTTGGGGACTGGGCACGGTTCAGATGAAGAAGAAGATTGGGTCGAATACTGGGTGTTGTAGGAAGATATTAGGGAGACGCCGTCGGCGAAGTGTTCTTGATTTTGGGAGTCGAATTGGCTAGACATAGACAGAAGCGCGAAGAATGCAAATCGCCTGAGGTTTTGAAGATGAAGGGGTTGAAAATGGTAAATGGAAAATCGAATCGCGTTAATAAAGGGCTAATTAAGCCGTTGACAATAAATGAAGATATGCGATATCCGAAATCCCACTGATCTAGGTAAATTTATTGAGCCGCACACCCATCAAGTTTGATGGGCGGCTAATGACGCAAATAAGCACTCGAGTGCTTCTGGGAAAACGCATCGACTCAAAAGACGCATGCGTTACCCGGTTTGCTCTTTCTAAAACGCATTCATTTAATTAATAAACGCATACTGATGAACGCATGGTTCTCAGTTCAGTTATGCGTTGGACGCAGCATAAATGGCAGAGTATACGGTGAAATTACAGCTTACATTAAAGCTCAACACATAATTTCATGCTCATTTAATTTACACTACTCCTAAAACTGAATTCAAAGAATGAAAAATAAATATTAAAAAGAAAGTACAAATAAAAGAAAGAAAGCAAAAGAAAAAAAAATAATATGAAGTAAAATAAAATAAAATAAATAAACAATAATACAAGTACTAATAAAAAGGAAGAAAGCAAGAGTAAAAGAAAGCGTCCCTGGAAAAGTAGGTATTCATCAACGCAAGGACCTTTCAACGCAGGCTCAGTTTTTACACTCGCGTAAGTCAATGGAGGTTTTATCGATTTCCAGCTCTCCAATGTGGTAGGGTTTTACCCTTTGTCCATTGACCTTGAAGGAGGTAGTTCCCTTTTCATTTGTTAGCTTGACAGCACCATACGAAAACACTTCCTCGATTATGAATGGTCCAGACCAGCGAGACTTCAACTTACCTGGAAATAAACGCAGCCCTGAGTTAAATAATAGGACCTTCTGGTCGACGTATAGCATTTTCTTACTGATATTTTTGTCGTGCCATTTCTTGGTCCTCTCTTTATACAGCTTTGCGTTTTCGTAAGTTGAATGTCTCCACTACATGAGTTCGTTTAATTGAAGCTTTCTTGCTTCCCCCGTTGCGTCCTGGTCTAGATTGAGCTTCTTCATGGCCCACATGGCCTTGTGCTCCAGCTCTAATGGGAGATGGCATGCTTTTCCGAACACCAACGCATAGGGTGACATGCCTATGGGTGTTTTAAATGTCGTTCTGTATGCCCAGAGAGCTTCATCTAACCTCTTTGTCCAATCTTTCCTTGATGTACTCACCACTTTTTCAAGTATGGACTTAATCTCCCTATTTGTTATCTCAGCTTGACCGTTTGTCTGTGGGTGATAGGCAGTTGCTACCCTGTGCAAGACATTAAATTTTGTCAATAAGTTAGTGATTATGCGATTTATAAAATGTGTACCTTCATCACTAATTATCGCCCTTGGTATCCCAAATCGAGAAAAGATTTGTCTCTTTAAGAACTTAGACACCGTGTTTGCATCGTTCTTCGCACAGGCCACAACTTCTACCCATTTTGATACGTAGTCGACCGCTACTACGATGTATTGATTACCGCAAGACGGAGGGAATGGTCCCATAAAATCGATTCCTCATACGTCGAACAACTCAACTTCCAGGATTGAGTTCAGAGGCATCTTATTTCGGTTGGAAATATTGCCTGTCCTCTAACAACGATCGCAAGCTACCACATATGCCCTTGTGTCTTTGAATAATGTGGGCCAGAAATACCCACTCTGCAATACCTTCACAGCTGTTCTCTGTCCCCTGAAGTGTCCTCCGTAAGGTGCTTCATGACAGCTTCTCAGAATGCTATGCGTTTCATATTCTGGAACGCATCGACGAAAGATGTGGTCATGGCCAAGTCTGTATAGATATGGCTTATCCCAGTAGTAGAACTTACTTTCGTGTCGGAGCCTCTTCCTTTTGTTGAGCGTTGAAATCTTCAGGCCATTGGTTGCAGACCAAATAATTCACTATGTCTACATACCATGGTTCCTGACTCTCTACGTTCATGATGTGCTCGTTTGGGAACCGCTCCTCTATATCACTCCTGCTTTCTTGGAACTCCTTATTTTCCAACCAAGATAGGTGGTCCGCAACTTGATTCTCGGTTCCCTTCCTATCTTTGATCTCCAAATCAAATTCTTGCAATAATAAGATCCATCGGATGAGTCTAGGCTTTGTGTCCTTTTTTGCCATTAAATACTTGATCGCAGAATGATCAGTATAGATGGACACCTTTGACCCTACCAAATATGCCCTAAATTTTTCAACCGCAAAGACTACAGCTAACATTTCCTTTTCAGTAGTAGTGTAGTTCTCTTGAGCAGTGTTCAATGTTTTACTGGCATAAAAGATGGGGTGCATGATTTTTTCTTTCCTTTGCCCAGCACTGCTCTCACTGCATGGTTACTAGCGTTACACATCAGCTCAAATGGGAGAGACCAGTCTGGTGCAACTAAAACTGATGCTGATATTAGGGCTTGCCTTAAAGACTCAAATGCATGCAGACATGCGTTATTAAAGTTGAACTCCCTATTAGCTTCCAACAGTGCGCTCAGTGGTTTTACGATTTGCAAAAATCCTTTGATGAATCTTCTATAAAAGCCTGTATAGCCTAGGAAACTTCGCAAAGTCTTTACATTTGTGGGGGCTGGCAGCTTGGCTATCGCATCTATTTTTGCTTGATAAACTTCCAGTCCAACCTTAGAAATCTTATGACCCAACACAATACCTTCCGTGACCATGAAGTGGCATTTCTCCCAGTTAAGGACTAGGTTTGTGTCTTCGCATTTCTTTAATACTCGTTTTAGGTTGGCCAAGCATTCATCGTATGATTCCCTAAATACTGAGAAGTCGTCCATAAACACCTCCACTAAATGTTCTAGATATTCGAAAAATATTGCCATCATGCATCTTTGAAACGTTCCTGGTACGTTACATAGCCCAAATGGCATGCATCTGAACGCAAAGGTGCCATATGGGCAAGTGAATGTTGTTTTCTCTTGATCTTTCGAAGCTATCATGATTTGGTTATAGCCGGAATATCTGTCAAGGAAGCAGAAGAATTCATTTCCTGCTTGCCTATCTAGCATCTGGTCGATGAATGGCAATGGGAAGTGATATTTCCTTGTCGCCATGTTCAGCTTGCGATAGTCCATACAGATGCGCCAACCAGTGACCGTTCATGTTGGTATCAGCTCATTTTTACTGTTTGTAATCACTGTCATCCCCCCTTCTTTGGTACACACTAAACTGGGATTACCCAGCTGCTGTCAGAGATTGGATAAATGACCCCTGCGTCAAACCATTTGATGATTTCTTTCTTCACAACCTCCTTCATGGCTGGGTTAAGCCTGCCCTGCCTTTCTAATGGACCTGCCTTACTGCGACAACCCAACTTTTAGAAACCTATGCGTTGAAATGACAGAAGGAGAGGAATAAAAGACCATGTTAGTTAAAAGTTAGACAAGTGAGTAGGGAAGCTCAAACCTTAGGGGAAACTCAAAGAACGCATGAGGGCGTTGTATGGATGGAATGGCTGTCTATTTGGAAATAATGGACGAATAAGATAAGTTATAAAGGCCAGGTGGCTTCATATAAACTTAACACCTTAAAATAAGGATTTGTTAAAAAGGCATGTTAAGTGGTTCATGCAAGGTAACACTTGGACAAATGCATGGTTAGTCGGACATGCAGAGCGACATGTGGCAATCAAGTGGCAAGAGAGGAGTAGGATGGCAAGATCTATTTAAATAGGACCCTGGGGGAAGGGTAACGACTGATGATTCTGAAGTAAAAATCCTTAAGAGAAGTAGGAGAACGAAGACAGAAAGAAGGAACCCCTTGCGTTGTAAAAGGAGGTCTGCGGCCAAGAAAGAAGACATTCTTGACAACTTAATCATCTGGTGTTAAAAAAGTTATCTTGCGTTGAAGAGGGGTTGACCTTGCATTGGAAACGAATCCAACATTTAAGGAGAACGTGGTGTTTGAAAAGAGACGATGCGTTCAAGGTGACCTTGTGTTTAAGAAAAGTTGACGCATCCGAAAGGAATAAGAGGAGTTAGGCTGCACTTTACAGTAGCCATCAACCTTGCGTTGAAAGGCAGGATTGTGACCAGCCAAACTGATAAAGGAAGGCCAGTCTTGCGTTCCAGATTTAGAACGCTATGACCAACTAAGCTACTGAGAGTAATAGCCAACTAGTGGACTAGAAGCTGAAGCCTTGCATTAAGGGCCCGGAAAACGGAAATTTGAAAGGAAAAAAGGGAAATTCCTCAAGAGATTTGTGAGTGACTCTTTCCTTTCTTCGAAAATGAATTTTATTAAAAATGTTGTTATGTGATATGGTTTTGAGATGACTATTTCTGTGAAAAGCGTAATGCTTGAATATATGGTTTAAAAGGCATGATTTACTTGATTGCTTTATGACAACGAAAGGAATGTTGCAAAATATATATATCGAGGAACACCTTGTTTCCTCAAAAGTCTTTGATGAACTATTTATGTAAATTGACGGAGAAAATGTTTTAGAGGAGGATCAATGCTAATAAGCATGTGAACTTCCCCGCGACCCAGCACTTGGGCAACCCGCCTATAAATGTTTAAGAGGAGGATCAATGCTAATAACGCATGCAAACTTCCCCGGGACCCAGTACTTGGGCAACCCGCCATATTCCTATGTGCACACAGAGGTTATATGTTGGTGAGTTGAGTCTTGCTCCGCAACGAGCCTTATATGTTTTCGACGTTGGGGTGTTGAGTTTTGCTCCACTTCAACTTAGGAAAAGATTGAAATGTCGAACGATTTTCTGAATTATTTACTTGATAACGATTCTATATGTTTCAGAATGGATTCCCAAGATTGACAAGGTTTTGCAGAAAAGCTATTTTGCTTAATCCTTGTTTTATGGATATTATTTTGACATGCCTCTGTTCGAACTAAAGATAGTTTTTACAAAGCCAATCACTCACGGAGCTTGTAGCTCACGTTTTCCTATTTTATTTTATTTTTCAGGTAGCAAGCGAGTTCGGGATGCTTTGCCTACACGAAAACTTCGTCTGGGCTGTTCTTGACAGAAATGGTTGGACAGTGAACCTTATAGAAGAGTCAAGGTTGCTGTCTTCACATCTCTTCTCGGGTTGAGAAAGGATAATCCGGAAGGGGGTGTGACACTTACCCTCTTCCAACCGAATTTTATGCATACAGTATGAAGGGCTTATTCCTTTTATGTTCGCTAAGGTCCATCCAATGGATTTGATATGATTTCTCAATATCTGCAGCAAAGCCTTTTCACGGTCTGTGGTCAACGCAGAGGATATGATGACCGGTAGCGTGCTATCTTCTCCCAAATATGCATACTTAAGATGAGTCGGCAGTGTTTTTAGCTCAAGGGTCGGTGGCTCTTCTAGAGATGGCTCTGTCTTCTCTGTGGATCGGTTGCTCAAATCTAGGCGTTCGAAGTTTGCGTTGGAGATTATACCGATTTCTGCCTCTTTTTCCTCATCCATTTCGTCTAGCATTGTTTCATCTTCTGACCATGCGTCTATAATGCTTGCCTTTTCTTCAGTTATATCTTCAATCATCTGGCAAGAGTGAAAATCATCAGGATATTTCAACGCATTAAAGACATTAAACTGTACCTGCTGGTCGTCCACACGAATTGTAAGTTCCCCTTCTTGGATGTCAATCAGGGCGCGTCCCGTAGCCAAGAAGGGTCTTCCCAGGATAATAGGCACCTTTATCAGCTTCATAATCCAGGATTATGAAGTCGGCTGGGAAGATGAATTTGTCCACCTTCACAAGAACATCCTCGATTTTTTCCTCGAGGTGCTTGATGGAGCGGTCCGCAAGTTGAAGTGTGACTGTAGTGGGCCGTGCTTCTCCTATACCCAACTTCTTGAATATAGACAGTAGCATTAAATTTATACTGGCTCCTAAGTTGCATAATGCCTGACCTACGTCTATTCCTCCTATGGAGCATGGCAATGTAAAACTCCTTGGATCTTTCATTTTAGCAGGTATATTGTTTTTGAACAACGAGCTGCATTCCTGCGTTAATGCTAAGTCTCAAATTCTCCGAGCCTTCTCTTTTTGGATAGTATGTCTTTCAAAAATTTGACATAACTTGGCATTTGTTCCAGGGCTTCCACCAACAGAATGTTGATGTGAAGTTGTTTGAGAACGTCCAGAAATTTTCTAAATTGGCCCTCATCATTTTTCTTCTTTAGGCGTTGAGGAAAGGGCGGATGCATAGGGGGAGTGGTATCTTGATATACCGACGCAGGTTCTACCTGCGTTGCTTTTTCCCTCCTCCCTCTATTCTTCTACTATTGAGCAGTTGTGGTGATTGATGATGGTTGCGGATCATTAGTTGGTGCTGTTGGAGTTGGTTGTGGAGTGATGTGAGGCTGCAAATTTCCTTGCGTCCTCTGGTCTTGCATCTCAGTGGGAAGAGTTTTCCCACTCTTCAATGTCACAGCTTGGCATTGTTCCTTACCATTGCCTCGTGGGGCTTCGGTATTACTTGGCAATGCTCCTTGAGGTTTGGTTTTTAGCTCACCTGCAATTTGTCCCATTTGAACTTCTAAATTGCGAATTGCAGTGGCCTGACTTCGGAGCATCACATCATTCTTACTGATATAATCTCGTAGTAGAGCTTCCATGGATGATGATGATGCGTTTGATGACTGGTTTCTTTGTGGCTGATACCCTTGAATACCTTGGTTGTGAACATGAGGGTTGCTTATTTGCGGCTGTTGCTCAGTTCCCTGCGTCTGTTGTTGGTTTCCTCCCCATTCAAAGTTAGGATAGTTCCTCCAACCGGGATTATATGTTTTAGCGTATGGGTTATTCTGAACATAGCAAACGGATTATGGATTGTAAGGACACATATCATATAGGTGGCCCTCACCGCATTGCACACAGCTTACAGATGTTGTTGCCTTCATTGCGTCCATCGCAACAATGAATCCACCTTAGTTGTTCAATGCTATTGTCTTCAGCAAAGATGTCATATTGGCAATCTGAGCTGCAAGATTAGTGGTCACATCAGTTTCAATCATACCAGCTTGTGTTCGTCTCTTGTCAACGAATCGAGATCCATATCCGTCATCCACCCATTCATCAGTTTTCCTTGAAATTCTATCAAGAATATCTTTAGCTTGGATATAAGTCTTGTCCATTAATCCTCCTGCAGCAGAGGCATCAGCCACTGATTGTGATGTTTTGTTTAATCCTCCATAGAAGATCTCCATCTGCACACAATCAGGAATGCCATTGTGTAGACAATTTCTTACTAGCCTATTAAATCGGGTCCACGCCTCACTAAGAGTCTCCGAATCCTTTTGCTCGAAGGTGACAATGTCTCTTCGCCTCTTTGCACTCACCGTCGGAGGAACATATTTCTGCATAAACTTCTCAACCATTTGCGCCCAGGTTGTAATCTCACCAGGTTCAAATGAATATGCCCATTGTCTTGCCTCATCTCTGAGAAAGAAAGGGAAAAGCATCATCCTGATGCTGTCTTGCGGT
The DNA here is from genome assembly GCA_031780015.1 of Citrullus colocynthis. NCBI lineage: Eukaryota > Viridiplantae > Streptophyta > Magnoliopsida > Cucurbitales > Cucurbitaceae > Citrullus > Citrullus colocynthis. Next base: position 1,397,712 of record QLSR01000077.1, read on the forward strand.
ACTCCAGCCATGGAGAATGTGCTATATATCTCCAAGAAGCTTTTCAAGTGTCCATGCGGGTCGTCACCCATTGCACACCCAAATTGCCCTGTGGCTTGCAACATCTGCAACATCACTGGCTTCATTTCAAACCTTGCATTACCTTCAAAGGTTGGTTGTAAAATTCCTTATGCGAAATTATACAGGTTCGGCGATGCATACTCCCTCATTGGGCGATTTCTATCATGCGCCAAGAGAATTGGGTTTATCTCTTGGTCTACATGCTCTTGTGCATTTGCGTTTTGCCTAACCCCACCTTGAAGAACCTGCGGCTGATTGTGTTGTGCGTCCATATTTTCTTCTGTAGCTCGATTGTTCCTTCTTTGTTTATTCTGTCTTATCCTTCTTCTGAAGGTCCTCTCAATCTCTAGGTCAATATCAAATGTTAGGTTGTTCCCTTCACTCATATACTGCTAGAAGCTTCTGATAGAAGAGAAACTTACTATACTCCTTCGACTGAGGTATCCTGCAACACAATAATCCAAATAAAAATGAATCAATACAATAATCCCAGGCAACGGCGCCAAAAGCTTGTTGTTTAGAAATGATTAGTGAAATGGAATTATACTGACGCAATGTGCAAGTTAAGCTACAATGATGCGTTTAACACACTATGCATTTAACATACCATGCATCTTACTTATGCTTAATGCTATGCATTGGTGATCTGTCAAGTTTTCCTATCCCTTACCTAAGTATAAACAAAGGAGTAGGTTTTCTCGATGAGTCCGAGGTTGAACACAGGGATTATGTTGATTCTATATTTAGGTGGATCATATGCGTTGTAGTGGTGACCAGAAATATTGAAGAAAGGTGTTTGTTTCTAATTTAAAGAAAGAAATAACATGTACACTAAACTAAAATGTGAAAGATGAAAAGGCATGCGACACAGTAAAGTCAGCTAGGTGAATTTAATGAATGGGTAAAAACAGTGCTAGGGTTGGTTAACATCTAACATCAGAAACACATGGTGATAGTCTATTCATACTTGCAACTCTTCTCTTGGTTGTCAGCAGCTATGCGTTATATGTCTATAATGCATAGGAGTGTGTTAAGTGCTAAGGTTGTTCCTATGTCTAGGCAACACTACTTAGCCTTGTCAATTGAGTTCTACAATCACTTACCCTCTCGAGCAGTCTGATTATTACTACTTATATCGATTAGCTAGATGGACATAAACATCGGATTAAGATTACAATTGACAAGATCCAATGGTTACACTATGGTTCTTATTTAGATGCTAACGCAACCCTTAACCCTTGATAGCTTAGTTACTCATGGATTCAAAGTAAAAGCGGAAAGTGTAGAGAAATAAGTAGACATGGAAGAAATATAGATTGATGAATGGAAGACAACTTTAGATAGCTCAATGTCTTGACACAAATCTAAAATCAAACTAGAAAAACAAGATAGAAAGCAGGAAAAGGGCGTCAATGTCTTGAGTCGCTGGGATGGAAGCGTGAGGTTCTGCTTTGAAGTGGTCAGGCAGAGGGAAGACTCTTCTCTCTCGAGCTATTCGTCATCGGTTGTGTTCTGGAGAGAGCTCTGCTGTCACTTAGGAATTCTTCCGAGAATGAACAACCCTTTCTCATTTTGCAGGACTGCCCTTTTATAGATGTTGCGTTCGCAATCAATGGAAGATCTGCTTGATTGGCGGCGAAATTGATATCATGCGTCCATCTCGCCTAATTGCGTAATTCTCAGGTCAATTTAGATCCACCACTTTAGCCACAGATTATGTATGTCAATCTTCTGACAATCTCTCAAGATTCTGATATGATTTTTCGCGTCTTGCGTCTTTTGATAATTATGCGTTCATGGAGGAGTTTGGCAGATGTCAACGCGTCATAGGTTGCTAACGCACAGTCTTGCTTTAAGAGGTAGTCAATGCATCGTTTGCATTCCTGCGTTGAACATGTGTTTTAGGCTCAAAAAGTGGTAAAATTATTATCTTCATAAAAATACAAGAATAGAACGCGTAGAAAGATTTATTAATAGAATTTAGCTTAAACTACCGCATGCTTCTCTATTTATTCTCTATTTTTCTAATAAGAAGGCTACAATAACTTGTATTTCTACAAGTTATCACAGACATTGACCCTTTTACAATATCTACTGTTAATCCTACCATATTCTCTTGTTAAACATGCATAGTCTAAATAAATCATTGATTTGAAAGTTAGAGGGTTTGTTTACAAAATAGCATGGGCATCGCTTGTACAGAATCCTAATTTACATGTATTACAACATTATATCTCGACAGACCTCAACTTCGCACAGCAATAGGAAGTCAAGTGCTACTTTAAAAGAAAACATAAAGAGAGAATGAGCTTCACGAAGTCCAGTGAGTGGTCAACATATAAATAGGATGCATATGACCTTTTCTCAAATAGTTCAGAACATACTAGAAAGCATGATAACATATGCATATATATAACCGAGGTTATTTTCTCAAACCTTAAGTTTCTTGCCCAACCTGCTAGTGTAGTACTCCGTTGGCTCACTCTAGCACAACAACTAATTATGTCCCCTATGTGCACATAATTTTATCTCTAAGGAATTAGAAGCTAGACTTTTCAGTCCTCTGACCATCCCATAAGAGATACTTCCCATAAGATCAAGAACTAGGTTTTCGATATCCCCTGACCATCCCATGAGGATTAAATCTGGCACAGGCACAGAAACTAGATCCTCAGATCTTTTGACCATCCCGTGTAGTCTTTAATACCCTTTTCACACATTCACAACTCATAAACTCCATCACAAACTCATATGCATACAGATAATAATCATAACCTCATAATAGTACGTATAGAACATAACAAAAACATCATACTACGTACAGAAACAATTAATAACCACTCGCAGATAGTGAAGTTCTTAGCTCTTTAAAGCTTCTTTCCCCCGATCTGAACTCAAGTTAGCTTGGGTTTGAACTTTTTGGCTCTTTCCAACCTTCTAAAACTAAGAAAATAGCAACTGAAGACCCTTTGGAGACTTTGAAAACTTACTAGAACACCTACAAATTTCTCTTGAACATAGGGAAGACCTCTTGGATGCAGAGTTCACCCTTCTGGATGCCTAGCAGCACAATTTTGGATGCAAGCCACCCCTTAAACACAGGGTTGATTCTGGTTGGACGCCTGACTGACTTATTGGACGCCTAGTATGAGGTTTGGATGTCACACCCCCTCCCAGGTACTCTCTTACCCCTGGAGAAAGTGTGAGGACAGCAAACACTGACCTTCTTACGGCATCTACTGTCAACCTGTACAACCTTAAACCATGCTCAACAACTAACAAGCTGGTACAAACATGATAGAACAACAATATATTATCGAGGTTAAGCCATCATACAAGTACTGGTTTACATTCAAACTTAAAAGTTACATGAGTCCACTAACTCCTACTCCTTAACCCTCTATATGTACAACATAAGTTTAAGATCAATATTTACAATGTTCAAAGTTCACAGTCACTGATGGTAGGCCTATACGAGTTGCTGTATAGGCTAAGCATCCCAGACTCGCTCTCTACCTGGAAAACAGAAAAACAGAGAAAACATAAGCTAGGTTGCCCATGAGTGACATATTTAGGAGAAACCTTTCTTTAACATGGAAACAAATCAAAATCGTATTCAATTTATGACAATAAATAAACAGCACTAGTTCGTTCCCATGTCCAGGCAAAACATGCTCAAATAGCGTTGTCATACCATATACATTTCATTTCCAAAAAACCATGAAAATACAATACATTTCAAAAACATCTTCCTTAGTTGAGCACTACACAACGTCGAACACATCCTTAGTTGGGGCGGAGTAATTGACGGACGAAGTTTGTCACCCAATTTCGTGCCAAATAAATTTTTCTAACTTACCCACAATAGTAGTTGCAAGCCGGGTCGAACACAGGGAGCCCTCAAATTCCTTAGTTGAAAAGTTTTCAATTCAAGGTAACCAAAAGGGGGGTTTTGAGAAAAATAGTTGATTGCAAGAAAAAGTAAATTTCATAAAAATAAATTGCACGAAGTAAAAAGAGTAAATATTCAATGGAAGAAACTCCAACTTGGGTTACGCGACATTTTCTTTGATCGATGTTTTTATCATTGGTTCGTCATTACTAAATTCATTGAAGCTAGCACCTAATCAATTCAACTGGAAACGCTAGAATTGAATTACCCTAGTTGACAAGTTAGATTTAAGCAAATCAATGAACAACATGCAAAATTTGACTAAACCTAACTGCATTAAGTTCGAGGAAAAATTAGGCGGGACATGCAATTGGATAGACCTAGATTGGATGTCCTATCGATTTAATTATAGGTTGATTAGAACAATGTGCATCACCATCTAGATTTGTAAGCTAACCTAACTTATTGCTTCCTATGATTGATATACAACAAATTGTCACGATTGTAATACAACCAAAAGCAATAATCAAAATAAACACCAGCGTTAGAAATTGATCATAATTCTTGAAAACTTGAAATTAAATCATGCATACATTGAATTAAGTTTAAAACCTCAAAAGAAGCATCAATTACAATGGAAAATCCCTAATACCCAAGCTCAAAAACGTTACCTTAGCTTCGATACATGCTTGTTCACCCAATAATTGTTCAAAGAAACTTTCCTCAAAATGAAAAGAAGGAAAAATGCAGTGAAAAACTCTAAAAATAGACTTGGGACTCGGGATGGTCTCTCCTCCCAAATGTCTGGCAGCTAGGGCTAATTTATGCCAAAATTGGAGTCCGCATTTACTTTCTGGAGCGTCGCAGCGCTATAAGGCAGCACCGCAGCACTTGCTACATTTCTTCAGCAAAGCATTTGGGGAAAAAAGCACCGCGACTGCGCCCAGGCAGCATCGTGACACCCGGGCTTCAAGGGCAATTTTGTCCTTTTGGAGTTTTATCTCCCGGTTGATGCCTTTGGAACTCCGTTTTGGCCCGTTTTAGCCCAGTTTTTGTGTTAACACCCCGTTTTACCTGTTAAATGCTCAAAACCTACAAAATAACATAATAAACACATTAAATAGCACAATGATCTTGAGGTAGGCCGAGGAAGATAGCACATTTTAGGTGCTATTAGTAATCTCGACACACTCAACATCGTATATTCTTAGTTGTGCGGAGTAATCTCAACACAACTGCGTCTATCATACCTCTATGTGCACATAGATATCATATCCTAGGTTACCTGAATACCTTCTCAAGTTCTTCAGTACCGGGTCCCTTATTTAAGATTTAGGCCACCCACATGCCTTCTTTGAGTCCTTCAGCATTTGGAGTATTTTTGAAAAATGATGTTCAAAAGCAACATGCTTTGGAAATAACATAATAAATATTCACAAGTTTAAACATCTTAAACTTACACAGATTCATTAATAATCATCCTGGGGGTATCCTATACAGTGAGTCTGTATAAGACTGGACCACGAAATTAAATCTCTTTTTATAACTCTATTAATTGAAGAGTTTTATATTTCAAATGAGAATTGATGCATGAAATTTGTTGCAATTCTGTAAGTGCACGGGTCAAGTTATAATATAAAACGGTTTAAGTCCAAGTATTGTATCCACTAGGGATTGAATTTGATATATTCACTTAGCTATTTAAGAATTGATTTGATTTTATGTAGGGAATGGAAATCAACTTTTGATTTTGAAAACAAGAGAACAATCAAACAAGAAGAAGTGAAACTTCAAGGGATAAAAGTGTTCTAGGGTGTTAAAGTCATTAATTACTTCATTAAGTCATGCTTTACGTTTTCATGGAAGTATGTGCAAACAATATGTTTAAGTCTAGAAACTAATATCTGGATTACTTTCTCCTAAAAACAACTATTTCTTATGCAACTTCATTGATTACTAATTTCTTGAAACCAAGTTAAGAAGCATAGCATTAAGCTTAGTCATGATCAATTTTCCTTAATGACCTATGAAAGATTAGTAGAGATTCAATGCTAATGATCCAATTAGATATACAATTACTCAATCATACATGTAACCTAACACTTATTGATTATCACTCAATAAAGAATAAGTACAATAGCATTGAAAAACATATCATTCAACAACATCCATGAAAAGTACTAAGTCATTGACATAAATCCATAATTAAATAATTGAACACCCTAAAACAATGAGTTTAGCCAAACATAGCCATTAAATACATATTTGCATATGAGTTCTTGAGCATGAAAGTAAAAAGGAACAAGAAACTTAGGAAGAAAAACTCTCGAATTGCTTCATGACGTTGCACTCCTTCGATCTCCACTTGATGGTAGCAAACTCACACCTTTTGGGCTCTCTTTTCTCTCTAATTTCGTCTCCCTCCTCTTGGGGACTCTCTTGTGTCTTTTCTTGATTATTTTTTGATGTCTAGGGTTGATTAGAACCCTACAATATATAGAAGTTGCCATTCAAAATCCTTTCCAAAAATAAAGATTTTTCAAAAATAGGAAACTTGGCGTCGCTGCTTTTTGGGCGACGTTGTCCGTCATAAAAGGTGAGCGGAGCGACGCTCTCAAGCAGGGTTGCAATGCTGTCCAACATAAAAGCCCTATCTCGAGCACAGTGCCGCAGTGCTGTGATGCTTCTTGTCCCAGGGCAGCGACGCGACGCTCAAGCACTTCCCTATTTTCGTGCTTTCAGGTCTAGAACGCAACGATGCTCTCGGCTGCGTTGCCCTGTTTTCTAAGGTTTGTCCACTTCTTCTCTTGGTTTTGGTTCGGTTTTGGCTCGGTTTGGTTCTTTTTGCTTCTAAACCTTATTTTCTTCATTATCACCTAAAAACCACTGTCGAACACATTAAATCTAATAAAAACATCCTTAAATAAAGGCAATAAAAACACATTTTTTAGGTGCTTTTCAAGAACCATGTAACTTGATCTCAATCGTGAGTGAATTATGAACTCCTGTTCATGAGGATCGTTCTTGATTTGTATGGGTGAGTGTGGCCCTAGTTGCTGACTCAATATGCCTACCATTTCGGCATTAATACCGAGTGAGGAGCTAGGAACATAAATTCACAAGATGGAATTCACTTCTTCCTAACTCTAGGGAAAGTAGATAGATTGTTCCCTTAAGTGCTGATTCTGGGACTTGAACAATGAGGTCTCACCTTCTCACTGATTTGAGAGGGACATTGTTTATGGTTGGACCATAAACAGTATTGTTTATTAGAGGATCAGTGGTGCCTAAGGTGCAAGAGGCAAAATGGTAATTTGACCCATCTGTAATTACAAACACCCTGTGAAGGATTAACTTACATTCTATGGTTATTCAATGGACCCACAAATATACTGCAGTTCATAAGAGTGTAACTATGGGTCTTTAATGGCATGCCCCATGGTTAATGAATGTTGAGTAATATAATTAATGAGCTTAATTTATTAATCTCGAATCGTTGGAGCTTATGACTGTTGGTCCATTAGGTCCCTCTAATAGCTCACAATGGGTTAAAACAAGGAAACAAAGTGATAAAAAATTGGAATGTCCAAATTGCTCAAGGGAATTAATTGTATATGATACAATTATCATTATGTATGAGATACATCATAAAGTTTAGAATGTGAGAAAATAAACTTTATAATATAAAAATATCAATATTTGAATGGGATTTAAATATTAAATTAGTATGAATTGGATTCATATTAAAACTATAGGTTATGAGAGTTTATGTGTATTATGACATTAAATCAAATATATGGTATTTGATTTCCTTTAATTAATTAAATAAGATTTCATTAATTAAATGGTTATTTAATTAATATTTAATTATTATATATAAATTAATTAAATTTGATTTAGTAATTTATATTAATTTATATTATTATTATTTAATTAAATATCAAAATAACTCCTCTGCAATGCAGGGGAGTGGAGAGTGGGGAGGGAAGTAACTTCCCTCACTTTTAATTGAGATGAGATCTCAACTGTTGGGGTGGAACGTGAAATCTCTATAGAAGAAGCGAAAAAAAAAAAAAAAAAAAAAAAAAACTCTCCCTCACTCTCAACTCTCAAACTCTCTACTTTTCACTTTTTTTTTAATAGAGGTTCCAACAAACTTCCTTGTCCCGAGAGTTTACCAGAGAAGATTTCTTAGTGGTGTTCTTGGAGAATCAAATATTGGTACCTTGAGAATTAGATCTTCAAAGGTATTTAATTTTTTCCCTTTGAATCATTTAATGTGTTTCAATGCATATGTATATAATATTGTTTTGTAAAAATTCATAAAATGTTGTTGGAGCAAAACGATTAAATGCTCCGCCTAGAGAATTCAATCCCTTCAATTCTAAGTAACAACCTAATAGCCTCCAGCCTGGCGACTGGAACAAACGTCTCATAAAAGTCCACTCCTTCGACTTGAGTATACCCTTGAGCTACCATCCTAGCTTTATTTCTTAAAATGTTACCTTTTTTATCAGATTTGTTTTTGAAAATCCACTTCGTGTCAATAACATTGGACGCTTTGGGACGAGGCACAAGAGTCCACACTTTGTTTCTGTCGAATTGTTCCAATTCTTCTTGCATGACATTGACCCAACATTTGTCTTCAAGAGCCTCTTTAATATTCTTTGGTTCAATGAATGAAGTGAAACAAACATTGCTGATCATCTCGAGATAATTTACTTTGTCCTTTCTTCTAGTTGTCACACCAACTTGCTTCCGATGATATTGTTGGATGGATGATTTTTACTTACCCTACTTGAGAGATGCTTGTCATCAGTTTCAAGATGATTTGTTGTAGCAGATTGATCAGATTCTAGTATAGACTCAGAGGGGCGAACTGACGACTTGTCAAGACTATTGTCATGCACACCTGTATTGACATCTGACGTCCCAGTTCCACATGTCTAATCATCAACAACCAATGTAACTGCATCAGCAATATCGTCAAATGTCACATTTATGGATTCCATAATAGTGAGGGTTCAATTATTGAAGACTTGATACGCCCTACTGTTGGCTAAATATCCAAGGAATATTTATTCATTCACCTTCGAGTCCCATTTTCGTCTAACTTTTCTGTTGACGAGAATATAACACCTGCTGCCAAAGACATGAAAATACTTTACATTTGACCATCTTCCCTTCCATAGCTCATAAATTGTGGTGTCCATGCCAGGGCGAAGAACAACCCGATTATGGATATGGCAAGCAGTGTTTAAGGCCTCAGCCTAGAAATGTAAGGGAAGATGCTTTGCATGTAACATTGTGCGAACCATTTCCTGGAGTGTCCTGTTCTTTCGCTCAACCACCCCATTCTGCTGAGGGGTTATAGGAGTAGAAAACTCGTGGTGAATACCAGCGGCCTCATAGAAGGTGGTAAAGTGAATATTCTCAAACTCTTTCCCATGATCACTTCTTATTCGTTTAACACAAAGATCGTTTTCCCGCTGAATTTGGAGAACCAATGTCTGAAAGTGGGTGAATGCCTTAGATTTTTCACGAAGAAATCTGACCTAAGAGTATGTTGAAAAATTATCAACAATAACGAGCATGTATCGCTTTCCTCCTAGACTTTCCATTTGCATGGGACCCCTAAGATCCATATGAAGCAACTCTAGAACACGGGAGAACCCCTATTGAGATATTGATTTATGAAAAGCATGAGTTTGTTTCCTGGACGGGCAGTCTTTATAGATGATGTGGCTTGCAGACGCTGAAGATAGAATTCCAGTTATAGAATTCTTAGAGATAGACTTTTGGATTGTTTTCATGCTTATATGTCCCAATTTCTTGTGCCAAAGGTCTGTTTCATCTTGCCGTGACAGATGACATACAGGAGATGTAGTTTCCAGATTCCAAAGATAGCAGTTGTTAGAAGATCGAGTACCTATCATAACAAGTGTGTTAACATTGTCTGTAACAATACACTGTTTTTTTTTTTTTTTTTTTTTTTGGTGAAACTAATCTGTAGCCCTTGATCACATAGTTGATTGATACTGATAAGATTTGCAGTCAATCCTTTGACCAGCATGACATCCTCAAGGGAGGGTAGCATTGAGCTTCCCTTCCCCAATTATTTTCCCAATGGCTCCATCTCCAAATGTGACTTTACCAGAATTTACCGGTTTGAGATTTGTCAGATAGTTAAGATCACCAGTCATGTGGCAAGAGCTACCACTATCAAAGTACCAGTCATCCTGAGCAGATGATCGAAGAGACGTTAAGATCACATTACATTTCAGCTGATCCTCCTTTACTTTCCAAACAACAATGATGTCTCTCCTTTTTGATCTCTCAGTACGAGCAAACTGGGGGGTTTTTGCCATGGATGGCCGTCTTTCTGGACATATTCAGAAGCTAATAGCAAAAAGGTCTAATGTGACCTGGTTTGCCACAAAAGTGACATATCCATTTGAATCTCCTATGTCAGTTTTCCATTCTATGACGATAACTAGATGAGATTTTAGTAGCTTCAAAGAATTTTGTGTTATGAAACTTGACAAACTCAGCAACATGTTTTCCCTTACTCTGGGAGGATTCAACATTCTGAGCCTTAACAAATTCATCAGTGCGTTTTCCATTATTCTGAGGTAGAGATGAAAATTGCTCCTTTGACTCAGTGAATCCCAGGCAATGATGATTGCCTGCAGACTTGCCTTTAGATAGTATGTGTTCAAGAAAATTAGTTCCAGAATTGAGCATTCTAATGTTTTTCACCGTTGCTTCTTTTTCTACCTTGCACTGGTGCAGTTCACGTTTTAGTTCAGCAATGGTTGACATCAAAAGATGATTATCCGCCAACAAGGATTTAATTCTTTCTTTTTGAACATCCAACACCTTCAGATCCTCACACCATTTAACGAATAAAGTGTGATAAGATGGATCATCCGACATAGGTATATTGTAATCACTCTCTTTTTCACCATAAACATCATGCTCAGATACCTCTCCTGATGAAGAGTTAGAGGAAATGTTGCTCACAAGAGCCTTAACATTTGGTTCAGATTCGCTGGAGTTTGTTTCATCATCTAATAGTGTCAAAACATAATTTCTATTTTGTCTCTTAAGGAACACTGGACATTCAGCTTGAAAGTGTCCAAAACCCTCGCATTCTTTATACTAGAGATTCTTTTCTTTTTGAGAGTAGACATTCACAGGTTTGCCACCATCCTTCTTATTGTTAACTACCTTAAATGGTTTTGATCCATTATAACCGAAAGTCTTTCCACCCGATTTTTTTCCAAATCGTTTCAACACTTCATTAAATTGTTTAGATAATAGAGCTATAGATTCAGCCAAGGATTCGTCCGTCTCTTTATCTGAACCTTCTTTGAGAGACTCACCAACAGATTATAGTGAAATGGATTTTGACTTCTTCTTTGGTTTTCCGTCAAGAGACATTTCGAACATCAATAAGGACTTGAACAATTCATCCACTTTCAGAGAAGCTATATCCTATGCCTTCTCAATGACAGTAACTTTCAAATCAAACCTTTTCGGCAAGGATCTGAGCACTTTTTTTACTAGCCGTTCCTCTGAAATCTTTTCTCCAAGGGCGAATGACGTGTTGGCATTGTCAAGAAGATGGACATTGAACTCAACAATTGATTCATCATCATTCATCCTCAAGTTCTGAAATTTGGATGTTAGTGATTGGAACCTTGACATCTTGACTTTTGATGTTCCTTCGTGAGCTACAGACAAAATGTCATATGCCTCTTTTGCTGACGCACAAGTATTAGTCAAACGGAAGATATTTCGATCTACACCGTTGAAAATAGCATTTAAAGCTCGAGAGTTGCCCAAGGACGCTTCATCTTCAGCTTCTGTCCACTAAAGCTCAGGTTTAAGGATTTCTCTCCGATCTTTTGTCTTCGTAACGAGATGTGACCATCTAGTAACACAATTTTCCATGTTTTGCCATCAATGGATTTCAGGAAAGCTGTCTCCTAGCTTTCCAATATGAATAATTTGTTCCATCCAAAACTGGTGGTCTAGTAGTGCATTCACCTTCCTTTATACCATTCATGATCAATGCTCCCAAAGTCTTAGAGACCTGCTTTAATACCAATTGAAAGGAATGTGTGACTACTTAAGTGATTAGGATGTCAAATCGATAGTGTCGACAATCAGTAGAACATCATACCAACAACACAAAATAAGGATGAGACACAGAGATTGTTAACCCAATTTGGTTATTATACACCTAGGTTTTGGAGGCTACTTGCTCGAGAAAGATAATTTACTAATATTGGAATGTTAAGTAAGTTACAGCAAGGAACTTATCTATAAGAAACAATCACTTCTACAGAAACTCTCGTTACACTTAACTTGACGAACACCTAGGCTCCCCCTAGATGAGAGACTTCCTCTTCTTTCACTTAGGTTCCCTCTAAGTTTGACAATACTAGTGTAGCGGCACTTCAGAGTCAACCTATGCTTGTGGATCTTCTCGAATGAATTATCTTTCTCAAATAACAGTGAACTCCCTTCACTAAATGGTCTGAACGTTAGATACGTGAGAACTCCTTTCTTACGAAATGAGATTCAAGGCTTCCATTGACACTACTAGTATTTCTTATGAGATTAAAGTAATAACTTCTAGACCCTCTTAACTCGTTGCAATTACACAGCGGAATGATGTAAGAACACGAGCTCTTATCTTTGACGAGGACGACCGAATTAACACATAAGCTTTCCTGTAGATAAACAAAAGTGGCAACCCTAGCACGGAATGCCTCATGCCTCTTAAACCAACTGAATCAATAAGGAAAAATCGCTAGATGAAACCAACCAAGAAGGAAAAAGAATTTGTTTGAAAATATCTTCAGACAGGTGCTCTATGAGGAAAGAGAAATATTCGCGGGTAGTGCCCAACGATAAACATGGATGTTAAGACAAATCAAGAGACAGCCAGCAAAACGCCCTTTGAGCAAAATACGAGAGTCAACCACACAACTCTCCAACATTATTGATGAGCTAAATTCTCTAAGGAGTTCAGTTATGTGAATACCTTAAGGCTTTATGGCTTGAACAATGCTTATGCTTCATACCTTTTTGACTTTTGCATTTCTTTTATTGAGTTTATGGATAAATATTGTTAAGTTAAACTGATTATTTAATTTAGCAATCTAGTGGAGTCCTAATGCTGAGAAGGTTAGGATATAAATTGATTTCACAAAGGAATATGGGACTAAGAGCCTAGAAATAGAACTGTCACGTCGCTTTAGAAATAAAGGACACTGTAGGGTAAAGAAATTAAACTTGAATTAATCTACGATCCAACTAACCATGGAAAGATTAGACATTAGCTGCTTAGACCTTCTAAAGGAACTTGACAAAAGATTGAATAGGAGTTGTTTCCTGCTCATGTTGAGTCATTGTCTGGGTACGATGTGGTTGCATTGCCCAAGGCAGGTTGCCTTTTTGGTTGAAATATAACTGTTCTAGGATAGTGATGTGGCACTGTCCAAAAGATGGACAATGCGCGTGCGTAAAATGTCATAGCATCACAACGCTACCTTGTTTAAAGCTTTGTTGATGGCGTCTTGGATAGCCCTGCACCGCGCCGCCTCGAAGACCTTTTTGCCCTAATTTGTCTCATTTCCATCAATTTTGACTCACTCTCTTGCCCTAGTTAAACTTTTGACCTATTATAGGAGTATTTTCGTCATTTTAACCTTAATTTAGTCTCTTCGAGTCCCAATGCTTAATTTCCTACAAATAAACATAATAAAGCATGAAAACTCACAAATTAACAATAAAAGTAACGAAATTCTAAGCCTAAAAATATACTCTTTTTTAGTGTGTTTGAAGGGAGAATATTGAGAATGTGTCAATTTTGTGATTTCTCTCGATTTTTGCCAAAAACGTTCATGTTTATATGTGCTTGCATGCTGATGACATTTGTTCTTCATTTAGATTCTTCTACACATTGTGTTCTTTTCCATATGCGCTCGTAACTTTGTTGGATCCAACAATGTCTCAAACACTTATTTACTTTTCTTTTTTCACAAAACATAATCTCAATAAGCTCTTGATTTGTTTGATTTTCTTTTTATTCATTTTATCACAAACTACCACAATAAACACTTTTTTTTTTCAACCAATGACTTCAATTTTAAGGCTAAATAACTCTTACAAGGGAGAGTTATCACACTTCCTCATGTAGCCTCTTTTTTACTCCTGCTTAAGTGACGTAAATCTCATGTTATTGAGGAGAATACTACGAGCATGTTTGGATTGACTTTCTAAGTGTTTAAATAAGTGTTTTTAAGTACAAAAAAAGAGTTTATAAGCATTTAGAAAGTGAATTCAAACGGGCTCTACATCTCATACAACCAAAACCAATCACCGTCTCAATGATACATGAAGATGTTTTTGTACGTACCTGATTGCAAAATAAAGTATTTCTTTGATGATTGCTTCAATTGTAACTGTAAGACACCAAACAACGTTAGAGTGAGAAACTTTTCAATAGTATGAAAGAAGTACAAAGATGGATGGTTTTCAACTTCAGAGTTGCATTAACACTCAACATAACTTGTTAAGTTCACTTGTAGAATTAAATTGATTTGAAAGGAGTGTGTGGGCAATTGTCTTCTCTTAATCCTCTTCGTTGTCTCAGTTTTTTCTATTAGAGTGTGTGTTTTCATACCACTAGCATTAATGATAAAAAAAAAAAGTGAAAAATAGAATTCAAACCAAAAAAAAAAAAAAAAAAAAAAAAAAGG